>QYTT01078936.1:294-13224 GCA_006980735.1 Dasypogon diadema | reverse complement strand
AACTAATTACTGTTTTCGAATCAGTCCAAATTTTACAACTATTCACATGTATTGAATGTTCTTCAACAATTAATTTCTTTAATCTTACTCCAAGAACTGCTGCCAGCAACTCCAACCTCGGTATTGACAATAATCTTTGTGGAGCACATCTAGTTTTCGCCATTATAAACGAAACCTCAACAGTTCCCTCATATGTCTCCACTCTCCAGTACGCCACAGTAGCATAGGCAGATTCGCTTGCGTCCACGAAAATGTGTAACTGGACGTCTTTTGCCGTTACTAGGTTTGGAGAATAACATCTTGATACCTTGAAAGCATCTATCGTCATCAATTCTTTGTACCATTCAGTCCAGTCTTGATATATATCGTCAGGTAATTGCTCATCCCAGCCAATGCTACATTTCCATACTTTTTGTAGGATAAGTTTACCATAAATTAACATGTTAGCCAGCAATCCGAAAGGATCGAAAATAGACATAATTAAGCGTAGCAATTCACGTTTAGTAGGCTTCCTGTGAAATGAAAGAATCTCTGATGGAACTCGATTGAATGTCAGTCGAAATTGAAATTCGTCAGTATTAGTTGCCCAATACATTCCCAGGATGCGCTCGTCCTTGTCCATCCGTATCAGGGCTCGGCTGCAATCACCATCATTGTCGTTGCTCATAGCTCTTGTCACAGTTGCCGAATTCGACACAAAACCTCTTAACTCAAAACCCGCCTTCGAGTGAATATTCTTTACGTCTGTCGCCAATCTGATGGCTTCCTGTTCTGTCTTGAAACTGTCGACATAGTCGTCCACGTAATGTTTTTCAATAATGGCTCTTGACGCTTCTGGATATTGATGTTCGTGCTCCTTTGCATTTTTATTTTTCACATACTGAGCCAGACAAGGTGAGCATGTTGCTCCAAAGATCATCACTGTCATTACATATGTCTCCACTGGTGTATTCATTCCACCAGTTCGCCAAAGAAAACGCTGTGCGTTCTGGTCCTCCTGCCTTATCTTGACCTGGTGGAACATTTCTTTAATGTCCGCACACACACCTATCGCAGCCTGTCGGAACTTAAAAAGAACAGCCGTCAATGACTGGTTCATATCAGGACCAGGCAATAAAACACTATTCAATGATATGTTGCCCACCTTGGCGGCAGCGTCAAAAACAAGTCTGATCTTATTTGGCTTATTCGGGTTAACTACCGCGAAATGGGGTAAGTACCACACCTTACTTGTACCTACCTCGAGTTCTTCGTCTCTAAGTTTTCTTGCATACCCCTTTTCTACGTACTCCTGTATTTTTCTAGAATATTGGTCGGCAAACTCAGGATTCCTTGACATTTTTCTCTCAATTCCCTTTAATCGATCTATAGCGAGTGGCAGACCATTTGGTAATTCAACTTCATCGTCTTTCCAGAGCAAACCTGTCTCAAATCTTTCCTCTAGTCTCCTCGTAGTTCTGTCCATAATATCTCTCGCTCGCACTACGGCGTCGGATTCTAATATTTTGTTTGAGTTGCTGATTCCAATATTTTCCAAGGTGAAATAATCAGCAACCATTCGCTGCACTTCCCCTAATTCCTCCTTGTCATTTGCCTCAGCATAACTATGTGTCAGGAAAACGTGATTCTGGTCTATTCTCGCATTTGTCTTAACCCGTCCATACACGACCCAACCAAGTGCAGTCTTAGTAGCCACCGGTCCGTTAGGCACAACTCTAGCGCAATTCCTCTGAACTCCCAAATGGCCGTTGTCTACTCCAATAAGAATTTGTGGCTTTACTTCCGAATAACTGGCCAATGGCAGATCCTTAAATTGATTGAACCTACAACTGAGTTCATCCAACCGCAATGTCTGTTGGGGCAAATTCAAATCTCGCACAGCATAAACATTTGTCAACTGAAATCTGCTCGAATTATTTTTAATGCCCGATATTTCCAAACTTACGACCTTCGATGGTTCTGTCGTTGCATGTCCGCTAAACCACTGAAGAGTCAATGACCTTTCAACTCCGTTGAGATCAAGTTCTTGCGCCAGTTTGTCGTCAATCATTGTGACTGATGACCCTTCGTCTAATAACGCGTAAGCCGTCACTTGTTTCTTCTGTCCGTATAACTTAACAGGCAATATTCTAAATAAAACTCTTGGCGTCTCATCTGAACTGGTATCTTTTGTATTTGAGCTTAACACTGGCTGAGACTGAAGGAAGGCAGCATCATTCAAATGGCTAGATTCATTGTGCAACAACTCATTATGTCTGCGGTTACAGCCTTCTTTTACACATGTCCTCTTTTTATTACAGTTTTGTAGATTGTGACCTGTTTGCAAAGAGGAAAAACATAAATGATTTTTTCTTACCACGAGCCATCTGTCATCCACAGACATTTGAAGGAATCGCGGACATTCCTTTATTGTATGACTACCACGGCAAACTTTACAACACAATTTCGTCACGGCTGTCTGCAACACGTGCTTACTCTGATTAAAACGAAGATTTCTTATTTTACCATCGCCCATGGTATCGGTGACCATTGATACCAGCTGTGCCACACCGTCCAGCCATACACTAAAATCTCTTATGGTCGCAGGTGTCGTTAACTTCATTGCATTCTGAGCCCAGTCTAACTTCTTTGACGTTGGCAACTTATTCACTAACTCGTCTAGCAATATCGGATTGTTCATGTGTTGTTCCGCTTTTGCTGCTTGCAGAAATGTCACCAAATTTTTTACCCTTGTCGCAAATAATACCAATAACTCAATACGATTGTCTGAAATATATGGGATTTCTTGAACCTTTTCTATTTGATATTTCACCAGTCTCTCAGGTCTACCGTACTTGAATTTTAACTGAGAGATGACCTCGTCTACATTGTCTGGATAAATCATGAGACACTCAACAGCCTCTTTGGCATTTCCATAAAGACACTTCTGCAAACGTATTATGTTTTCCAAATTCGAATAACCAAAGGCTTTTGTCGTTTCTTCATACGTTGCTATGAAAACCGGCCATTCTTCCGGTTTTCCTCCGAATTTGGGAAGGTCATGCAACTTTCGTCTGACGTCGTTTACTGTTTCGTCCTTTATTTTTGCCTGAACTGTAACAGGGACTGATACCGATTGTACTTCTGCTTGTACACTAACTGTAGCCTCGCCTGGACTTTCATTTTCTCTGACTGGATTGTCTTTAGGCTGAAATAATTTTGAATCTTGACCCGACCTTGACATATGCGATAATTGTTTAACAACCGCTTTAGTGGATTCAATTTCGGAACCCTGTTTGATAATATCTAACCGCATTGATTTTAATTCCTGCATGATGTCACTTTGTGTGGCCATTAGCCTTTGCAATAAGTCACACTGTTTTTGTATCTGATCGTACCTTACCTTATGTGTTGGCTCTACAATAGTCGTATCCAGTTCACTGGATGTCAATGAATCATTTTCATCTCCCTTGTAGTCCTGCTGCTTGTCGTCCAGTTTACCTTTGTCCTTCCTCGGCGGCATGTTGACAGCCCAACTTCGTAGAGGAGAAAATAAAAATGTCAGCGTCGTAAAAACGAGTAAAGATGATTCTCTTCTTGCCAAATAAACAACAAAGATGTTGTAAAAGAAAGAATAAAGATGTTAAATTGTCGTCGGAGAGGCTTCGTGTTCGAAAGAATACAACCAGTCTTCTTAACAAATGAGATTAGGTTAGGTTTATTCTCTATGTAACAAAATAAAATACAAATCAACGCTACAAATACAAATACGTATCAATACAAAATAAATACTTCTTTTAGTCCTCCTAGTCCTCTCTAATCGTCTGTCCGACAAAGAAATCCAAATGAGCGTCCGTCTAATAAAGGAGAAATCCCACATGCGCGTCTACTCAACAAAGAAGCTATTCAAAATGCGCCGTCCGTCTCACAAAAAAGGGAAATCTAAGTCTTCTTCTTGTTCAATGAAACTAATGCGGCAGTATCGAGGTATAACATATATGAGAAAGGGAGAATTAGTCGAGATTGTCATTCATCGATACTCGACAGGCAAGGAATAGACAAATTTGGGTTCTTACGTACAATTTTAATAACAGCAGCAATATTGTCTTTACTACGTGCGTTTCTTGTCTCATTTTCGAATTGTGTTTCTACAGAACGATTATTACGACCGTAAAATTCCCGAAGTGCACGTAACGTCCCTCGCACAGATTTACTATTTTGAAAATAAGTTTTTATAATTTACGTGCGTGAAAAACATCAGCAAAATATCACAAACGTCTGTGAGGTGTATGATAAGTTTTACTGATACTAAAATGAGTGAAGAAATTTAGAGGATGTCGAGTTTCATTTAGAATTATATGATAATAATAATATAATTTACAAATTTCTTTCATTTTTCTGACCAATAATCACAAACAGCCAATGTTAAATCACGGAACGGAATCTATGTAATTTGCTCTTAATCGTGATGGAACAGAACATGTTGGAACTTGACGGAACGGCATTATTTTGATCAGCGCTTAATGCTCATTTCGGGGTGCCATCTGTCTAGGGTATAAGGTCCGCACCATCTATGCCGGGGCTATGCCACTTTTAGATCGGCGGCCGCATTAAATAAAATAATAATTCATTAAATAAATAAAAAAATAATAACAACATCTGACAATTTACTAGAAATTTACCAAGCTTATAGATTTTAGGCGAAAAAATGTTTAAGTCATTAGATTAAAAATAATGAAAGATTTGAAAAATTCGATTTATGTGAACTGCACAAGAATGTTTCACAAGCCTCATGTTAGACGGCCCTGCTGTATGCAATACGCATATTTACAGCCATGTAAGAGTTATGAAACATTTGGTTTATGCGTTTCATCTCCATTCCTCTAGCACTACAGTTATAATATCATTTTTTTATCGACATCTTGCTACTATTTATACATCAAATGATTCAGTTTTTCCTTCCAAAATTTGAGCGCTTTGCGTACCCTGTACATATGTAATCTACTTCGTTTCAGCATTTTGATGAGCTGGGTATTAACAATTTTACATACATTGGTTATCATCTGTATGAAGTTCGAATATCTTCACTTATCTCTGATAAAATCATTATTGATCATATCAACCAGCTAGTTGACTTCACTTCGGATCCCAGCGGAGTGCCTCCAGCAATAGTTAAATTTTGTTCCGATGCTTTGGTTATTCCTAAAGAATTCTCTTGCAGAAGTCTCTTAGTAACTACTGTTTTCCTAAACTACGGAAAGACTCCATTATACTTAGTGGTTTTCAATCTAGGGTCATACAGGCCACGTTTGGGGTACCTCGAGGTAGCCAACACGGTCTCCTTATTTTTGTCCTTTCGATTGACGACACTATGTACCTTTTGAGAGTTAGCATAAATTAGCTGACGATATGAAGATATTTTCTTTTATCAATGATGTCAGTTTCAGGAGTTCTATAATCTTCAGGTGTTCTTAATGTTATATAACTCGTTCATTAGATTTACGCTTAGAGATCTCCCTTAGAGACCGCCCTAGAGACCACCCTATAAACCTACCATATTAGTACGAACGGCCTCATTTCTATGGAAAAACATCGTAAGCTTGCAGCTATAGGTTTTATAGACTTCTTAATGCGCAGAAAAAAATGTCAGCTAGCATTGGAAAAGGGCTGAGTTGGCAAAGTAAATAACACCTGGAAGGTAGAACAACACATGGTTACTAAAGTCCATGAACTCAGCTCATAGGAAAGAAATGAAATTAACGAGCACTTTAGATCATGTCATTTAAGTTCACTACTTACACAAATATTAAATAAATTAAAAATTTATTAAAATAGGGACAGTCTAGGCAGCCCACACGACCTTCAATATTTTGTGAAATAAATTATATAATTATAATATACAAGAGCATATAATATTCAAAATCAAACCAAATAAGCAAAATGTATATTTAGCTTTAAATGCATGCTATGAAATCCGCGATCTGTTCCGAGTCCTCTCTTTTCCTCCTAATTGTCTAGTATTCTTCTATGTGCATAGTCAGGATTCAGTTCCTTCATTTTCCTACTCCTGTCCCTGAATCTTTAGGAATCCTCTTACAGATTTTCTTCTTTCCTTCTTCTTGTGTCCTGCACCGAAATATAAAGATACATTTGGCCCTCACATTTATGAATTTTCACTGACTTTGAATTTATAAATTTTCTTTGACTTGCGCCTCGCGATCATGCGCGAGTAGGTACATCAAAATCCCAGCTACAATACGTTAAAATTAAAAAATATTTCATTTAAGCAAGCAATTAAAACTATTCCTTCCGTATATGTCTGCGGACAGAAAGGTTTTAGGTCTTTCGAATGCCATATTCTAGCATCTCTACTAGAGTTATCTCTCAGTGGGTATGTCCATGGAGAAACCACTTTGGTTACCGTAAAAGGTCCAATATATTTAGGAGTTAGCCTCGCGTTGAAGTATTTCGAAGTATCAGAGAGTACTAGTTTTTCCTTAACAATCTATCATTAATATAGTAACTTATCCACCAGCTCTTGAACTCCAACATTAACCCTTCGGAGCTCCGGGACAGAGTGTCCTTTAGGGCCAATAGTTGCAATTTAAGGGATGTTCCCCTTTTGCATATTAACTGTTCCCTAAATAACTACGGTAAGCATGAACCTATTAACCACATGTGTATAGCTAGCCACACACGGTGGGATTTGCGTGCGAGTAATCCAGTCCAAGATTCCTTCAGGAAAACTCGCGAAATTGCGTGTCGTGTGGTAAAAAGCTTTTTCGCAACATACGACACACTCTTTCCGAACGGAAAACCTGTAAAATTTAAAGCTTTCCCATGAACTGAACATTTTTCGTATAAATTTGTATCATCTGGATTGGCCTGTTGTTATCTTGAAAATTTTACCGTTCCAGGCGACACTGCTACACTTTTTTGACTTCAGACGCTATTCCAGCTTCTTTTCCTTGGACTTGTAAGAAGAAGCTGTTATCTTTTAAAGAAATGAAATGTTTGAGAGTAGAAAAAGAAGTGTCGCTTTTTTGATTTCGAATAATTCTTTATAAAATGAAAATGTAATTATGAATAAATATTCCAAAGTAGTATATTAAAATTATTGTGATAGGGTATTGAAAATAGAAATCATTCATTTTTTTTAATGGGTTTATCAACAATTTTACTTTAGTAATTAAGATCACCACAACACGACAACAATTGACTACTGACTAATTAACATCTGAAACTAAAACTGTGAAGATTACTCAGGATGATTGCTGCAATATGTCGCCTCTAAAACGAAAACCGTGAGGATTGCACGAGATGATTCTAAGCGAATAATCGTGTCGTGTAGTGCTAACCACACACTTACACGCAATCATGCTGGAAATAGTCATGTAGAAATTTGCTAGTGCGCAATCTTCTTAGTGTATGGCTACCTAAGTAATTATAATGTCAAGGTAAATAAATTTCTCTTCCGTCAATACCCCATCATTTACCTATTCCCTGAATTCTTTTTTCAATTATATCTATTTAACTTTCTTTGTATCTAAATCACAGATATTATAAATTGATAAATGCCCGAGATTAATTCAATTTCTACTACCTGGAATAGCGAGAATGTGTTAATGCTAATTCATATTCAATACCTTTGAATAACTTCTTTTCATAATGCCGAAAATATTTCATTTATGAACCAAAAGGAATCTGTCCATTAATCTCCTTAAAATTTTATGTAAATTTTTCGATTAAATCAAAGTCTTTTTGCTAACCTTGATAACTTCACCCCAAATATTTTAAAAAATGATCAAATTACTTCTACATCATTTACTACGTTGAGAAAATGTACTTTTCAGGAGGGTTTGTTGTCTTAAATGTTTTTAACTGTGTAAACTTTGAATTTTCAGAGAGGAAAATTCCAGGATAATCTTAGAAATTTTTACAATTATTCATATTGATTTTAATTGATTGCCTCTAAAGCAAAATCCTCCACTTCATGTCTGCAGTAAAAGCAACGCATTTGTAGTAACACTAAATGCACAGGTCATCTCCGACATTCGCTATTATTAACAAGATTATAAGTTATTCATGCTTGCAACATGAAAAGCACACCTAAAATATAAGAAAAACTGTAGTAAATAACAACAATAAATTTTGTAACAATGTTTCTATTCATAAATTGTGTGATTTCGACCAAGGGTAGGAGAACAAATTTATGGCGAAATCTGTGGCTTGAACACAAAGAGAATAATGGTATTTTTGTCAGGTGCAAGGGAAATCAATCACCTGATGTTAGGCAAAGTTTGATCGCTCTAAATATTTTAATGCAGCCTACCGTCATATTACGTAATGGAGGAAAATTTCTATAAAAGTGAGGTAGGAGCAAAAGGGGTGGTGAGTAATGTAATGAAGAATAACATTTTGGAATAAGGAAAAGTTTACACAATTTAGTCGCGAACATTAGGGTGTCCCAGTTGAACATACTAATCGTTTAAAAACTGATTCTTTGGCACATTCTAAATAAAATATTATATGTTAGGGGCGGGGCAGGGGGGAGGTTCCACCTAGATATGAAGTTAGATAATATGTTCCCAGTTTGATGCCTACAAGTAAATATTAAATCATAACTTCGAAATTATTGGACGTAAGGAACCATAATGGACCTTGTTTTAGAAGTAATTCGTTACGCTTTATTTCGATGTTAACTTTGTTCATGTAAATTTTTACGCGCCACGAACATCGCCTTTCAAATATAGAGAAACTTTTTTAATGAACAATAAATTTTAGCAAGAATTTAATTTTTCTACTATTTTATTTATTTCTTTCGTTGTTTACAGGAATGCATTTTTTATTATGTTACCTACACATCGTCCATCCAAAGATTGTAGGTAGCTGCTGTCGTTTTTTAGAGAAATCGGCCCAAAAATGTAACTACACTCTGTTCGCAGAATTAATGTCAATACAGCGTTAATAGTGAGCTAAGTTGCAACGTCATACGCATTTTACTCAATTTCCATTGTTGCCAAATCAAACGCAATTCACGGTATAAATCCCACAAAATTACACTTAAGGGGAAACACCACTGTGACGGCCCCGAAAAGGGCCCTCTTTTACAAGTTCCATCACTTCCGCTGCATGGGTGTCCGAACGAGTCACTACACGTCCCCTTTAGCTGTCAGCGTGTTAAAGTCAAATGTACAATTAATTCGTAAATATAGTGTAGAGAGACAATAAAGTTCCGAGACGAGTTCGAGATGTTTTTAATAACCGATCAAATATCCTTCGTAACAGCAGAGAATCTCCAAACCTGGAATTGGTTAAGCGTCTATCTCAGGAGCCATCATAATACAACCACACTGGTGACCTCGACGCGCATAGACGTAATAATATAAATAGACGGAGCGTTTCCGAACAAAATATATATTGAAATATTGATGCCAAAATTGTTTCAAAATATAACTCTCTATCAGCTGATTTGCAAGGCTTCAAGACGATATAATTATTTACGGGAGAAATTTAACTAATTATTATAGGAAATTCATACCAAATTTCTCTGAAATTGCTGATCCCATACAAAAACTTCTTCATAAGGGCTTAAAATTCTAATGGACCGAAATATTCAAAATGCATTTAAATCCTTTAAGGACTCACTTATAAACCCTCCCCTTTTTAGGTATCCAGATTTTTCGCAGGCTCTCATACTTACAAAGGATGTTAGTGGAGAAGATCTTGGGGCAATATTGCTCCAAGTTGATATCAGTAAAGACCAACCGATTGCATATGTCAGCCGTTTTCTTAATTAAGAATTTTGCTGAGCGAAATTATTCAACAATCGAAAAGGAATTGCTTACAATTGTTTGGGCTACCGAAACTTTCGCTATTTACTTGTATGGCAGAAATTTTACCGTATATATAGGCCACAAACCTTTAACAGGCATTTTAACACAAAGGATCCTACATGATGATTTATTAGATTCCACTACAAACATAAATCCATCCATACTTCCATACTAATTAAATGCGAAAGTAGCTCTGTCTGTCTGTCTGTTACGCTTTCACGCCTAAACCGCTGAACCGATTTTGATGAAATTTGGTACAGGGATAGATTAGACCTTGGAGAAGGACGTAGGCTACCCTTTGTCGCGGAAAAAGGCTTGAAGGGGTTGAAATAGGGGATGAAAATTTGTATGGGAGTCCGTCATTATTGAAGATAAAACCATGAAACTCTGTATTTAGACGCGTGATAAGAAATAAATAAACTTTTTTCAAGCGTTTTTGAAATCTCGTGCTGCATGGGGGTGAAATAGGGGATGAAAGTTCATATGGAAGTCCAAACAAATCTATATATGCTTACTATATTTATGGCAGAGATGTACATGATAAGGAAATGCACCTGAGACATATGTTGAAAAACGGAATACTTAAACATTTACCGTCTAAGCATATACGCATCGCGAACGCGGAACTCGCCATGCGCCGTACACAATGTACGCGGCCGCTGTGACTCGGCAGCGGCATCGGCCGGCAGCGCGGCGAACCGTAGTGGGGGAAGATTCACTAAGTGTGGCTACGTGTGGGTAGACGAGTGTGTCGCAGGTATGCGAATATTAAAATTTTGCGCTGCAACGATTTCGATTTGTTTACAGGATTTTTTGCTTCCGTTAATGTTCTTCGGTAAAATACAGTAATTTTGTTTAATATAAAGTTCTTCCAGGTTTTTGATAGGTATTTTGCTTATTTTTATTATTTCGACGTATAATTTATGCTTTATTATCTACTAATGTGTGTAATTATTTGTGAAATTATCTCCGTTTTGGCGACCCTCAGTACCTTAGGTTATGTTTTTGTTTACATTTCATTTAGTCGTGGTACCCCAAAACCAGTTCAGTAGTTGAAAAGTTGAGTTTGTTGGGGGCCGAGAAGAAATTTTAAATATTAGTACGTTTACATATGATAAAAGTTCGCAAATTAAATAATGTAAAATTTCTCAGATTCCCAAGAATGGCTCATATGCGCAAAAAATGGTTAGAAGTTCTTGGATTAAAAGATTTTATACTCGACACAAATTCAAATGTTTCTTCTAACCACTTTTCTAAAAACGATAAATATAATTTTAAAGAAGGTGTTGTGCGAATATATCGTGGAGCAGTTCCATCTTTAAATCTGGTATTAATTTGGTTAGTATAAGCACACAGTCGAAAATTTGGGGATACTTTTAAATCTTTGTTACGGATTAAAGCAATTTTTTATACTACTGTAGATTAAATTTAAATAGTTCATAAATATTAACGAAAAATTAAATAAATTTGGGCTTTCAATATTAAAATGAATGTATTAAATACAGTGGGATTTCATTTTAATACATTTAACTTATAAATTCTAATGAATGTCTTTTTATTTAATTTTTTGCATCATTTCCAAGACTAATTGTTAATATTAATGTTTTAACAAATACACTTCCGTATTTGAATCCAATCTATTAAGATTACAACATGTAATGCTGTTGGGATTAGCTTCCAATCTAATTGGTTTCGTTTTTAAACGTTTGGATTGAAATGTAATCTCACTGTGGTCTAAATTTTAATATAAATTGATTTGATTCTGTGCTTGGTCAACCGCGTTTCCTCTGTTGACACAAAGCTATACACGGGTTATAAGTTCTGTGCTTTATTACGCATTTTTACCTTGAATTAGTAACTAGTTTTAAATTTTAAAAAACAAAACATATTAAGTTGATATCTTAAAGGTACCGTATGACTTTGAGTTTCGATACGAAGGAAGTGCTGGTAACTTTCTTAATAACTGGCATTTATACGCGAATGTAGCAAAGATTGTGTTAGATGACGAACAAGCTAAAGTGTTCGTCAGAATCGTCGGATTTTAATGGTAAATTAAAATTACATGTCATCTTTCTAAATGCAAGATAATTTTGCTTAGGTTGGAGTTTCCATTCGAAACCTTCGTCATATATCTTTAAAACAACTCCCAGCTACAGCAAGTGGCCGCAAATCCAAAAAGCGTGGAAACTTTGAAGCCTCTGTGGATAAATTAATCAAGTTTGAAAATGTATTTTTGTTTTACAGATTAGCAAATAATTTTGTGTTAATTATTTATTTTTTAGTCGAATACTCCTAAAAAGCAATTCAACACTGAAGAGAACCAGCCATTTATTATTGCGGTTGGTCCGAACAGGACAGTAATTACACCGAATTTCCTGGTAATTGATAAAAGGCTCATGTATTTACCTTTAAAATTTAATACAGTAGAAGCGTTTGATTTCCTGTTCAAGTCAGTTTATGTATTTAATATTAAATTTAACGATATTCTACATTACTTTTTTAATTTTTTTCAACTTATATATATAAAATTGAAAAAATAGCACCGAATACAAAAATTCTTCAAATTCACTCCAAATTTCAGACTAAACTTATGTTAAACATGGATTTCAATTTATCCTCATTTTACGTACGATTTCAAAGCAACCTAAATAAAACTTATAGGTATTTATGTTGAATTTCTTTCTATAATATAATAAAATATAAATGATTGCATTTTTATTATTTCTACCAATTATGAAATTTTCTTGTTAACTGTGTCAAAAGCAATTTCTCATTTAAAATTCCGAAGTTTGCCTTTATATTTTACAAAAGATAACTATTATTTTTAGTGTGAGGTTTATAAAACAGAACAATTTAATGAAAATTTAAATTGCTTTGAAATTATTGCAGATAATGAAATTGATACCTTAATTAGTATTAATAATTTACAGAACAAACACCGTATGAAAGTCATTATGTTAAAAAAAGATGAAAGTCATATTTTAGTATAAATTACATTGTATTTTTGTTTGTAGAAAAAGAGCAAGTGCCTAATAAAGCATTAAAAAGATTAAAAAAAGGATCTATTTGTTATTTTTTAACCTACATCCTAGGATTAGAAAAGTATTTCTAAATT
>QYTT01078935.1:0-10055 GCA_006980735.1 Dasypogon diadema | reverse complement strand
AACTTAGGTTTTTGTGTCGGGGGTTTTTTAAATTTTTTATTTTATACTTTTTATAGGTACATACTTATTATAATGTAGATTTTGTTAAGTTGTAAATACATAGGTTCTTGTCGAAAATTTTCAAATTTATATTTAAGGTAAAGATTACATTTAAGGTCAAGCTTGTTCGCTTTTATTTTACTTATTAATTACTAGTTTTTGTTTCTATAAGTAGTAATTGTTACCTAATGTTTATATTAGTCTGCAACTCAACACTCTCGATTAAGTCATCAATATTCTCTTTCAGTGCGCTTTTATTTGAGACTCCACTCGAGTATATTTGCAGACATTCGGTTATTCTTCCCCACTTTCACCCCCCCACAACTTTTAAACGGCTCAACCGATTTTCATCAAACATGCCTAAGAACACTCGCACATAAGTCACCTTTAATACAAAAAAAACTAAATTGAAATCGCTTCATCCGTTCGGGAGCTTCAAACTTATAACACCCCTCTTTTTGCGTCGGGGGTTAAAAAGAAGACAATTGCGTGTCGGGCCACGCGCAGTGTAAGGTTGCGTAGTTGCCCATCACAATATGCGGATTTTGTTTGATACTATGAACATATTAATTGAGTTCACGGTGCGAAACTTTTAAAATTGGAAAATTTTAAAATTATTGTTTTATGAACAAACGGACGTGTTTTAATTAACAGGTGTTATTTACCATTTATTAGATATTTCCCAGCAAATGTGAATTTAGATTTTCAAGATAAATTTGTATGAGATCATCAATAGAATTTGTGTTTTAACAGTCTGATTTATCATGTATTAGGTATTTCCATTATTTGTCCACATTTAGACGGAACTGCACATTGTATTTATATTAGAAGCCCGTTCTGTGTTCACTTCAATGAAAGATGAAGATCTTATCTTACTTTTAGCCATATCTCATGTCACGTACGCATTTACAACCGCTGTTCCAAGTATTGAATCCTGTGTCCTTTATTGTTTTATAAAATTTTCCCTGCGAAACGTTAATGTCTTTTAAATACCTTTAAACCCCAAGCACCAAATATAAACCTTCTATATTTAGACTTTAAGTACAATATGCCTGCAATACTGAGAATAGTCTCTTTGTGCACATATTACTGGGTAAACGCATATTCAGGATTTTACGTAAACTGAATATATCAAGGAATAAATGTTAACTCAGTTTATCAGTGAGACAACCAAGGGTAGGCGCAAAAGGCGTTGGAAATGCTGCAGTGCTTTTGTGTCAGCTGCCGTTCAGTCCTTTGAAACGCAGATATTTACGCTTTACAGGCTGCACAGACCTGATTTATTCACAGCATCATGAATGATGTCATGGACTGTTGTAGTGTTATTCACGCAGTGGTATCGAATATCTAGATGCCGATATATTGTTTTCTCTCATGACTAAATAAGCGAGATTTATGGGTCTAATTTAGGCAGCGATAGACAAGATAATATTGTTATTTACAACAAGTTGTTATTGAGCTGTATTGACAAATTATTTAAGTAATGTTCGTAAATATGTCGATGCTTTATTCAATATTGTTGGTGATTGCATTGCATTGCGGTACTAAGTTTAATAGACATTTATTTTTCGTTATGCACAGAGAAGAATACATCATATTTTCCTCTGTCGTCGTTGATTCGGGAAATGCTGATGAACTCCTAATGGTTTTTAAGGTAGAAATTTCGAGTGTATTCTTATGAGTCACGCGGTAAATTATTTCCTGTGAGTTTGATGAACGCGTCGCGTCATATTTAATACCAAATAGCGCTACCCTTCAACTGAATGGAGCTCAATTAGAATAACTCTGATGTTAAATATTTAAATTTACTGTCCTTTACTGTACTTCTTTAAAAATATTGTATCACATTATATAAGAACTGCAGAAATTCTCATATACACTTTTATTAAACTAAGTCAATTAAAATCAAATTAACAAATAGGAAAAATAGGAAGAAAATGCTTCGCGAAAAATCACAAGCAACAACTCTGACTTAACACAAAAATTAAACTTACGTTAAGATTCTCTGTGCAATTGCACAGAAGGCAAGGGAAAATATATTGAGCAAAGTAGTGAAGTTAAGGCTAGGAAAGAGTGGAAGTGAATAAAGCAATGAAAAGAATGCCCGTTTCCTCATCATCTGGTAGAATACGTGGCACAGTTTTTCGATTATCGAGAAGTATCCTCACCGTAGAAGTGATCTCCTCGTGTTAGGGGAAAAGATAAGAAAAGGAATGATATAGATTAGAAAAACGGAATTGGCAGTTATTTGATATCTTCGCGGAAAACTATGTTGTCTGTAATGGCTTCTTTAAGGAACAAAATCTTATTTCGGTCCGGATAAGATTTGAATGCGAAGTGCATCGGCAAAAATTCGTCACGACACAGCCGCGTATACTTGACCATGTGAAAAGCACGGCTCAGAAAGGAGAAGAAGTAGTTTGTCAAATGTTTGCCTTTGAGCCTTCTTAATGGTAGTTGCGTAGGTGAGACGCACAGGGAACTGATAGCGACAGAAAGTGAAGAGTTAGGAAACCCCTACACATTTGCACATAAACTCTTAATTACTTTTATTGTTTTTACAAAAATGTCAATTTCCCCACCACCAGTGGTAGGGTTTCTGCTGATTGTTTTTAAAATGTAAAATCTACTTTAAACATTTCTTTATGATTCGTTCCAAAACAAAATTTATACAAATTAGAATTCATTGTAAATTGCCTTTACATTTGTATACATGAATGAAGAAACTCATGTCTAAAATTCATGTAGAATAAAATAAAACGCGACAATGACCGTTTACCACAAAGGCATCCAGGCTTCCAGTTGGTGATGTCTCATTTAATATAATATATACCTCTACCACGTCGCACTCTGGAATCCAAGAACGTGAAAATAATTTTAAAATAAAATATTTTAGGCTGTGTGAAATAGATTTTCACAGTTTTAGGATTGTTACATGCATGTAACATAAGGAATTCAGGAGTAAACTACTTACATAAATAACAAAACCTTTTCTGTTAATGCAGGGGTATAATGCACATTTAATTGTAGAAAAAATATTTGACGTGGAAAATATTTACACAGAATTCACTTAGATAATAAATGTGTAATCTATGTTTGTTATCACGCTTCGTGAATGAGTTCTCCTCAAATTAATTTTAAATCGCATTTCTCCTAAAAGTGTTGAGGAATTTGGTGTTGTCATTTTGGTATGCATACGAAGAAGAAAATTCAGTGTATAAATAAAAAAAAACTGCATAAAGTCTTTTAGATATTAGTCAGCATCGTATATATGATGTATGACATAAAACCTGTTCAAAACTGCATATCCTGCAGTCAACTTCAATTTTTACACGTGTAGTTAACTATTTAGACTGTGACATTTTTTGAAGATGAGGGGTCTGTTCGAGAATTCAGTTTCTGCACTCCTCTGCAGTTTTTTCGCTTGTAGTTAACTATGTGTTATGAATCCACCGAATCCATAACCCATAATTGTCACAACCAAATAACATAAACCTTATTACCTTAAACCGACCATCCACAAATCCAAGATACCTGCAATTACCTGCAATTCAGAACTCATTGTCATGCCGGTGCCCAAGTGCATATCAGGTTTCACAACAAATTGTGACTGAGGCACCCGCCACGATCGAAGGAATCCACAAAAAGGGGTTATATTGCATGCCAATAAATCTTCAACTTGTCGAGGATATGAATGAAAATTCTGAAAAGCGTACTTCAAAGAGAAACAAGGCAATTCACATTGAACTGTGGTTCTCACATTACAGTGAGCGATTTATGGCACCTGGCTCAATGGTCATGAATTTGCATGATCGAATTTTCGATCGGTAAAAAATTGCAAGGTATTCAATTTTGGGTTGTTTTCCCGGATTTTCGCCTTGTAAGGTAAGGTAAGGGAGTATCACTCCAGTGCTAGGGGTTTCAAATAAATATCGGGTATTTGAAGTGAAGATCTCAGAAGTGTTCAAACAGTCTAATTAGGAGTGACACCCCACCAGAGGTCAGACCTCCTAAGTTAAAATATTGTAAAAAACAGAAGTCTTCCAGTAGTCTAACTAGGAGAGACCCTCCACCAGAGTAAAGCCTCCTAAGTTAAAACATTGTAAAAGAAAAGTGTTCTAGTTGTCTAACCAGGAGAGTCCCCCCACCAGCGTTAAGGCCTCCTGAGTTGAGTTATAGTCAAAGTTGTAAAGAAAGTGACGAAGAAAATAAAAACGCTAAAAGTGGAACTGATTTGTTTCATTCACCCAAAAGAACGACAGAGCTACCACATATGTAAATGAAGAAATTTTTTGAAAATAACGATAATATTTAACAGAAATCACTACCTTTACATAGATGTATGGATTTTGATTCCGCTATTAGAAAACTTGTTCTCCATTTAAGTTATCTACACGCTTGGAAATTGCATAGAAATGGAATTCTCGAACAGGACCTTCTATAATGAAGGGAGTGTGGGCTTCTTTGCAGTTTCTTGCAGTTTCTATAATATTTAACAGAAAATACTATTTTAGCATAGATTTCCATATCACGATTGGGAATATATCCATATACGTTAATTATACGCGTAGAAAATGTAGTCTACTGCAGAAAATGTATTTTTAAATAGGCCCATAATGTAGAACAATTTTTCTAATCACGATAGGGAAAGCTATGAAGAAAGTGCCTTTTTTAAATTATTTACGAAAACAAATCATTACTTACATAGAAAATGCAATCGATTGTAAAAACTCAAATCTTGTCCGGGCCCGTAATATGCAATAAAGGATTACATAATAGAGGAAATAAGAAAAAGTTCCAATAAATCCATGTGGTGCATACTTACCGGCGGCAACACCAAGTGTATTACATATGTGGGAACGCTGAAAAACGAGGAGAAAGAAAAATATTGCAGAAAAAATTCAAAACGGTCATCCAAAAATAATTTCACTTCTGGCATCAGAATTTGAACTTCCAAGGCACTAAATCGCTAAGATGGTCCAAAATCTCTGGGAAGCTGTAGTTAAGCCGTTATCAGTGCAGTCAGTCGTAAAGTGGAATCCAAATGAAGCTGTTGAGTTGCGTTTGCCGAACCTGTGAAGTAGAAAATTCCCTGTTTTTGTCTAAGAACCCTTTCTTTTATAATCCGTGCACTTAGAGCAATAAGAGCAAAGGGAAGTGAGAAATAAGTTCCATCAGGTGCTTTCGGAAAAGTCAGTTAATGAAATTAAAAATTCGTCCGTGGACTAATTAATCACAATACATCAGAGGCTTCAAATAAAATTAAAAATCACTAATAACTATTTGTGGTTGAACAGTGTGTGTAAACGTCTAAAAGTATTCCCGGATTACGTTAATATTAAATGCCACAATGCTAACAATCGGGCTCGAGGAGCGCCGGCGAATGAGTTGGATCAACAATTCTGCTAGCACTGGTAATGAACGTGACAACCGTAAGTTTTCTCAGAGGGTTATGAATTTAAGCAACATTAACTTCACACCTAAATAACCAGCGCACACTTTGTTGTAACTACTCCGGTAAAACCGAATTTTTAGGTAAGAGAGCGTAGGGAAGGATACTGTCATCATTTGTTCCTCAAAAATCTCTTCAACTTCACGAGATGCAAAACATTAACACACATGTAAATAAAGGGTATTTCCGGTATTTCACAATTGACAAGATATCAAGAAAAGAGATGCTGAAGTGTACTTTTGATTTCGGAAAGAATGAAACTTGTTGGACCAGACATTGAATTATGCACCAACATTGGGCGTCGAATATAAGGAAGTCCTCAGTTTAGCAACCCACATTGATGCTGCCTTGTAGGAGACGATATGGCGGTTAAATACGAATGTGCAGAAATAATACAATCAGGTTCAGATAGTACAGGTAATAGTAATAGAGATAGGCACACAATAAATACAATAAAAGAAAAATTACCAAACAATAATTTCGTTTTGTGCAAATCAGATAAAGGTTGTAATGTCGGCAGTTGTCTTGCGACATCATGGAGCATTCAGACTATTAGTTCCTCAGGCATATCTTGAGAACCAACGATTGGTATTTAAATTAATATTCCTGGAATCACAAATAGTACCATGTCCCTTCTGAATTCCTACCAAAATTGCAAAAATGAAAATATGTGATCGATGAGCGAAGAATATTTGCTGCTTTAAAGGATATAAAATAAAGATTAATTAGTAACATAGCATTGTCATAAATTTTATATTTTCATAATTTTGTTATAAAGAAAAAATAGATGAGAAGTAATTAGCTAATGGAATATGCATTAATGTAAAAGGTAACAATGTCATATACATTCAGCATAATAGAAATTAAATTTTGATGTAAAATGCAATAGAAATTTCGATATAAAATGCGTTGCTCTATGAAGAAGTATCTGCAGGTGCAATTTAAACTACTGTAACTAATATTAAGAAATAATTAACTTGTAACCAGCGCCATCTCCAATTTTAACTCATAAATACGATCAATGCATATGGAAGAAGACTCCATCTGGAAAATAACAAGTTTGGTAGATCCCAGGGCAATCGAGTGATGGACCGCTCTGACTTCTTTCTTTGCCGGTGAAGCTTTGGTGCCGAAAAGAAGTGGTGTAGAAAAAGGTGTTTTTTTTACATAAAGAGTAAAGAACAGCTTAAAAATTCTAAACATACATAAATCAAGCAATAAAAAAATAAAAATTCAACAAACCAACGAAAATTACAAGTCTGGAAGCGGCAGAAACGTTCGAGTTGTCCCATAAGACGTTACTACTGTGCATGGACGATATCATTATCCCTGCTTTCAATGAAGTACGAAATATGGAAAAGCTGAGAAAACTTTGAGTAGAGTTGAGGAGTATGGACTCATAATCAAGTGGAAAAAGTGCAGGTTTCTGAGATTTAATGTAAAATTTCTTGGTCATGTTGCATAAGACTATCCAAAGGGATGACGGCAATCCAGAACTTTCCTACCCCGCGCAATGTTGGAGAGGTCCAAAGTTTTCTCGGGCTAAGTGGATTTTTCAGTAAGTTTGTAGTTGGGTATTTTGCAATAGGAAAGCCTCTGACAGATCCGGCTAGTTAATCCGGCTTTGGAAACAATATTCGAGCAATGAATTAGAAGTGCTAGCGATCAAGTTTGAAAGTGGCAGTTACTAGCTTGTCGTTCCAAAGCCGCTATAGAAAAGTATAATTAATAATATATAATTAAATAATAATTTAAACACCCGAAAGCTTGAGGCACTATTACGCGAAGAGCACCACATTTCAGACAAAGCAGATTCAAAGTGTCCTACAAACCTGTGTTGCCTGTATCTTGGCGTCTAGATAGCTTGAAAAGCCTGAATGAGTTCCAAATCCCAAAGAGAAGATGGACTTACCACTACACACGTATCATGTTGATCACCTGGGACCTCTCTTCTCTACTGCTAAGAGTTATAAATAACTTTATGTCGTGATTGAAACCTTCACAAAGTTCTCATGGATATATCCTGTAAAGTCGGCGACCTTAGATGAGGTAATCCGCAAGTCAGAGTTTCAAAGTGAAGTTTTTGGCAATCCATGGTGCGCATCATATCAAATAGGAGGACAGCATTTACGTCTTTGGTCTTTCGAACATATTGCTAGGAAAGAAAAATAAGACAGGTTTTTATAACAACAGAAGATCCACATGGAAATGGCCAGATTGATCGTTAAATTATATTAAAATAATATATAAATTATATAAAATTATAATAAAATGTATTAGCGAAAATGTCCTCATCCGATTCTTTGAAGTGGTAAAAACTAGGTCTCCAGATATTACACGTTTTTCCATCTAAACTTTTTAACGTTTTAAATGCACATTTGAAAAACGTTAAAACGTTTTTTGTTACGAAACGTGTTTTTGTTGTGCAAAACGTGTTTACGAAACACATATTACTTATTGAAACGTTTTCTTACAAAACGTATAGCTGTTTTCTACGCAGATTTCGCCTATTTTTAAACTGTTGAAATGACTTGAATATCAAAATTATAATTTACCTTTATCCACTTCAAAATGCTTTGCATTTACTGTAGTTTGTGTTTATTATTCGAATCCCACAGGACTTTGTGATTATTATTATTATTACTATTCAGAAGTCCGTCGCAAAGTTCATGAGGGTGTTCTTGGACTTTTAGGAGCCGGCCGTTAACCACGTCAAATGAGGAAGCTACATATACCGAGCGCAGATCAGCACAGGAGTTCTTGTTCAACAAGCCCATATATTCCGAAAAGAAATTGAAGTGCAACTCGAACTGTACACGACAGAGCCGCAGCTTCCCTTGGAGATGAACTCCCTGGACTGGTGGAATACTCGATAGGATAAATTTCCATCGGTAGCTTCCTTGGCTAGATAATGGCTCTCGATAACAGCAACGTCCACTAGTGCAGAACGAACTTCCTCTACCGCAGAGAACTTTGTAACACCCAAAGGCAATTCCTTAAAGCCAGAAAATGTTGATATGCTGGTCTTTTTATATCAAAACAGACACATGTACACTTAAAATTCGAAAATACTTCTTCATGCTACACGCGTCGTAATAATCAAGTCGAAATGACACTTTGGCCCCTATTATGGAAGTCTATTTCATTCGACTCGGCTAGAGAAGACACATTTTCAAAGCTGAAATGCTAAGAAAATTAATGTCTTCGCTAGTCGAGTCGAGCAAAATCGACTTCCATAATAGGGCCCTTATTTTTCTTACTCAGTGTAATTTTGGTTTGTTAAACCAGAGGCTTATAATTTGCTATAATAAAAATTTGCTGTAATAACAAAGGCTTGCAATATTATAATTTCATCCCTCTTTTCCTAATTCTTCTGAACTATAAATCTTCTGATTTTTTACTTACCGGTTTACTGAAGCGCATTAAACTTTTTTGTTGCATAAAGACTATATATTAAATTGATCAAACTAATCATCTAATAGCTCACCTAAGGTCAATAATCCTGATGGTGCATCTAGTGCGGCTAGCAGTAAGCAAATGGAAGCAAAAATTAACAATCGGCCTCTGTCTCTTGAAAAAATGCTGGAGAACTTCCTCAGTGAATTTAGATCGCAGTTAACTGATATTAAAAAGCAATTAGCTAATATTAAAGCTGACTTTGAGAAAAGAATGGCTGACTACAAAAGGGAAGTTGATGCTAAGGTTGTCGCCATGGAGGATAAATTCAGTGCTGAGGTTTCTGCAATGGAGGAGAAATTCGAGGTGTTGGAGCGGCGTTCGGTGGCCAGTGATGTCATTCTAAATGGAATACCAGCTTGCAACCATGAGAACTTCCATGCTCGTTCGTGCGACCACTACTTGATTATGCATCTCAGGTGTGGAATCCTTTCTATGCTGTGCACATTGACCGTATCGAGTCTGTTCAGCGCAGTTTCGTTAGATTTGCGCTTGGAGATTTGCCTTGGGACGATCCTGTGATCCTTCCACCTTACCGCGAACGACTCAATCTTATTGGTATGATCTCGCTGGAACAGCGTCGCAATGTTGCTGATGTTGTTTTTATTCACCAGCTCTTGAACGCTAATATCGACTTCGCGGTGCTCCGGGACAGGGTGTCCTTTAGGACTCACAGTCGCAGCTTGAGGAGCATCCCCCTTTTGCATATTAATCCGTCTAGAACTAACTACGGTAAGCATGAGCCTATTAACCGCATGTGCATGGCGGTTAACCGCATTGCTGAGCACTTTGATCTGAGTGTGACTAAGGATGTGCTTAGGGGTCGTCTTCGTATGGTTTTGTGACCCTATGACTTATGTTGAATTGCGCGCTTTTTGTTTGTCTTTGCCTCTTTATTGATTTCGTCCTGTTATCAATTGCTTGCCTACTAATATTATTAATTATTGTCCTTTTAATTTTTCCTATCTGTTGTTTAATTTTACTAACAATTATCTGTTTGCATGCTTGTCGGGGAGCCTAATCTTAACACATTTCCTTGAAATGTGTGAACGCTTATTGCGGAGATAGGTAAATTTTTCTTGGCTCTGCGCTAAGAAGTGCGCCTTCT
>QYTT01078931.1:0-14032 GCA_006980735.1 Dasypogon diadema | reverse complement strand
AATTTCCTGACTCATTCATAAACATGCATTTTTACATTATTTCCTCTCTTTCTAATTCACTCTGGCCACTCTGGCTCTGCACTCTGGAGTAGGTTCTATTCCTACTCCAGAGTAGAAATTTACGAACATTTTTCGAATTATTGGGTACACTGTTTTCTGCTAGATGGCAGCATTCCAAGCTCATATGATGTTGTCTTGTAAATAACGCTTATTTTTAAAAAAAGTGAATAAATTCTAGACGAAAGTAACATTTTAATTAATAATATGTCTTTCCGACGTAAGTATGCACAAAAGAATTTGTTATAAATAGGATTCGATTGTTGTATACAACAGGTGGCGTTTATGGATTCGAAATCCTATTTCGAACATGTCGACACATCACATCTGATGTGAATGTATTCTAGGAGTCGTGTCGATTTTAATTTCTACAGTTCGCGCGGGAATTGCTACTACATAATTGAAATTCCTTAAACTCTATTCAAATCAAACTGTGTTCTTATTTCGACTTTTTATCCTCAACGTTTGACATTTCTAATTTCGAAATCATCTCACTCCAGCATTAGGTACAGGGGTGACTCTACGCTGAGATTCAGCGAAAGTTCACTCCAGCATTGGAAACGCGGCTTAACGCGAAAAAAGTTGTCAAGACACTGAAGCTGATCTCAGGTGAGTCGAAAAACGCACTATTGCAATCACTGGGAAAGTTCCAAAATGAACTAAAATGAAACAACGACATGGTCACCTAACATATGCAAACAATCCCTCCTCTAAGTAAAACTTCGAGTCCTTGGGAAGGGGAGTCCCCCTACTAGTAAGGTAGCTGAGTAACAGACATCAGTGATCGTCTTAGCATCAGTTGAGAGGCAGTTGGACCCATACCAGCATTTAAAAATTTGTCAGCATCAACATCGACTATGATGCTTCGTTGTGGGCGGTTATTCTGCTCGAGGCTGGTACGCGTGCTGAACCGAGCGGTCTATGGGCCTAGTTGATATAGTTGTCAGAAAACTGCATTATACCGTTAGACTGTAAGCTGAAATAAGCTCTGTAAAGGGGAATCCTAAAAACACCACGCCTTTGGACTCTACCGATTCTGTTCTCTCATTTCGTAGGGCGCTAGCCTTTCTTCACTGAACATTACCCAAACAATCGGTATTGTGTCCTTTCCCTCCATCGCCGTACCAGAATCGCATTACGTTGGCACCCGAATTATCGGTTACCGACTCTACCGGGAATAAACGTCACAATGTTCGTCATGAAATCTGCGCAGACGGAGCCAAAGTCAGTAATTAGACAAAAATTCTCCAATGTTGTTGTAAGGTTTACTCTTAAAGGTATTTTACGCGTACTTTAAAGAAACATATTTTAAAAATTCCAAACATATTTAGTTTAAAGTATAAAATTTTAAATTTCTCATTTGCTTGAGAATAGTAAAAAGTGTCCTAACAAGAGATGAAAAATTAAATTTCGCGATATTTCTGCTGCTATACGTTGGCAGCTAAACCATTATGACAATTCGATAACAGACCATCCGCCATTGTTAAAAATGTATCACTGTTCGACACAACAACGCATTCTTATTGTTAAACATTACTTCAAAACCGCCACCATTCGCAAATTGCGAATTCTGCGACGTATGCTCACAAAAGATTCAAAATCCAGCTGACTCAACAACTCAAGCGTGTAGACCATGCGAAGCGAAGTGAGTTTGTCAATTGGGTAATTGAACAACAACAAGTGAACGGTAAGTTTTCCAACAAAATCATCTTCGGCGATGAGACCTATTTTGATGTTAATGACTTCGTAAACAAGCAAATTTGTCGCATTTGGAGTGGCGAAAACCCACATGTGTTTCATGAGAATATGAATCTCAAACGTTTCACTGTTTGGTGCGGATTTTGGGCTGGAGGCATCATTGGACCATTTTTTCTTCAGAGAATGCAGAAACAGTATCAGGGCATGATGAACCAGTTTTTTTGCCTCAATTGGATGGTATGGATCTCGAAGACATGTGGTTCTAACAGGACCGTGACACTTGGGAAACATCACGTGAAATAATGTGATTATTGGCACAAGCCCTTTCCTGCTCGTGTAATCTCCCGTTTCGGCGACAACAATTGGTCGCCTACATCGTACAATTTAACTCCTTTGGAATGCTTTCTCTAGGATTTAATGAAATCAAAAGTTTATGCTTAATAAGCCCACGACAACCCAAGCTTTGAAGGAGGAGATTAGACGCTGTATCACTAGGATCCAGCCACAATTATGCCAAACCGTGATTGGAAATTTCGTCAAAAGAACGCAAATCTGCCAGGAAAGCCGAGTGCGGTATTTACCAGATGTGTTGTTCCAAACATAATTCCCACATGTCTCCTTTACGATTAAATCAAAATTTCGCTATTAAATCAAAAATTGTATTTTATTTGGAATTTAAATTTCTCACTCTTGTTGGAACACCCTTTATTTCTCTATATCAGGCATTATATTTATTTAAATTAATTTTTATTGGAATGGACATTTACGATTGCTTGTTGGAAATTCGAATTCGAAAATGTTATCGCAACCATCGGCAATTATATTCATAAAAAAGAATTTCCCCATATTTACATCACTTTAAATTGTATTACAGAAAACTAAAATGTCGACGTGGCTAAATTTGTGTGTGCTGTCAAATAGAGCCTTTGTGCATAGGACAGCAATATTGATGCTCACTGATGTACAAATTGTCTACATCATGTAAATTACGTCATTATTAACGCGTAAAAAATTATGCAATCTTCATCGCAATATTTCACGTAGAATATGTAATCTATGTAAACAATGTGGACAATGGATATTTGTATATATAAAATTTTTAGATAAAGTTGACAAAGTATTGAAGGGAATATGTGAATAAACTTAAGTTGTTCTGATAGCGCTATTATTCGTAAAATTATTTTTGTTATAATTTTATGAACATTTGGTGGGGTCGCCATCTATGCTGGAAGTTGTTTTCATTTAGAAATGATTTCCTTGCAATAAAATTGTGATAGTGAGCTTTTGTTCTTGATGTTAACTCTCAGCGGTACGGATGCTTATTGGGAGTAGTGTACAACCCACCTAAAAATTACCCCTCCGATCTAATCAATTATTTTTCAACTAAATCATTCAAATATGACAATGTAGTGATTGCTGGGGATTTTAATATAAACCTTAAATCCTGTGCTAGTAGTTTGTTGGACGACGTTAATTCTTTGCATTTGGAGATTATTGATAATAAGTGTTCAACTTGTATAACAAGGTAAATGTTCGCAATCAAATGTCTTTTGCTGGATCTAACCATGATTTGATTTTTATAAAATACGCACTTCCCGAACCATCCACTGCAAATTCAACTTTCCAGCACCGTGATTATAAAAATTGAAGATTGCGCCAGGTTCACTTGGTATAATACATATTGCTGCAGTGACGTTAATTCAAAAATCTCGTTATTTATTGAACTGATTACTTACTTACTGATGAAGAGCATGGTCTACTGAAAACTGTACTCAGAAGACCGCGAAGGCCTGAGTGGTTAGATTTTGAATTTGAGAGATTAATGGCTACGAGAGATATGCTGCATCGCAAATGGGAAAAAACTTTTCTAGTGAGAATCGTCTGCTCTTTGTACGGCAACGTAATTTAGTCACTGCCGCTATAGCAAACGCAAAAAGACGGCGGCACTATGATAAATTGGTTGGCTGTTTCGAGTAGTAAGCAGCTATGGTCCCAATTAAGGAACCCTGGTATTGTTGCATCCAACTGTAGCAGCTGTCGTTTTTTGCAACAGCTGGACCCCATTTCATAAAACTATTAGTCTAATACTAATAGACTTGTAGTTATTAGAAGTAGTAAAGTATGGAGTAATAGTATAGTGTTTCACAAAATGTCCCTCAAAATCAATAATAAATAAATATTAATCTACTGCACTAATAATTTTAGAGCGTACACTAATAATTACTAGTTCCGGAGATTTTCAGATATGTATTCCAGTAACTAATAATTGTTAATTCTTATTTGGTAGAGAAATTGTACAATTGAAAAACTGAAACACTGAAATTTAAAACAGTGTAAGTTCAGTGGACTTGTTCATTTGTTTTATTCGGCGCATTTAGTTCCTATTAAAAACAGCAAGAGCGTTAGTACGTTATGTAAGTGAAGTGATAATAAAAGCCAGGTTATTTTAAAAATAAAATAAAATTATTATTAAGAAACGTGTCCACGGGAAATGAAACTGCTGGAAGATATTGAAAAGAACAAAGCAGTTTCGTTCGGACCATTTCCCGACAACAATGTAACGAAAAAAGATAAGAGTCATGTTTGGGTTTAAATTCACGAAAAAGTGAAATCCTGTGGTGTTTTTACTGATAAAAATTGGACATATTTTCGTGATATATTTTGGCCGACTTTGAAGAAATGCACAATGGTAAGTAAATAGCTACACAGGACAATCTGTTTGTGAAGTAAAATTTTTGATTGCGCATCAAAGTAGATAATCAATTCGCATCTGAATACACTTATACAGAACTCCGAAACTTTATTTGACGTTCTGATACTCAACCAATAATCTTAGTGGCAAATTAAGTTTTCATAACACGTATTACGTATAAGATTGTTGAAGTTATTTCCTTCTTCATAATTGATTGGTACCATTTTCAGTGTTTTCTGTTAACTCTAGTGTTATTTTTGTATTTATTTAGTAGTAAGTAAGATCACGGGTATCTCGCTCAACGGCGGTTGCGAGAAAGCTAGCATATTTTGACCTCATATGTCCACATATAGTTAATACTTTTTCCTTGCGGTAATTTTCTCCATTTGATAAGTAATTTGCTACAAAAAACCGCATCTCGATAGAAGTTATAAGAAAAATGAATGGCACTTCCAAATGTCAATAACGCTGTAATGGTATATTTTTTTATCTGACAGATGCGTATTAATGCGCAATTAGAATTAATTATACATGTATCTGTAAAATCTTCATCCCAATCGGGCTAATAGTTTTGGGCGTAAATAGAAAAACATTTTTCACACTCCTAATTTCTTGTGCATTTTTGGTGATTTCCGTCAGAAATCGGTTTTTACCTTAAAATGCGAAAATGGTAAACAGGAGAAAATTCATATATATTCTAATTCATGGGGTATATAAAGGTTTAGGGGGTGATGACTATTAAACCCACACTAAATCTTTATTTTAATTGTTTGAAATATTTTTTATTTCAGGAATTCGACTTTTCTTGACTTTAACATTTCTTCCTTTATTTTTATATTCACTGTCAACTTTTTTAAAATGCTTTTATTATCCTTTTATTTTAAATAAAACTTTTATTTATTTGTATTAATCATATTATTATTATAATTTAAACTCTTAATTACAAATATTTATTTCCGGTTTATAAATTATATTATTTGGTATTACTAATATTATTACCGGATTGTAATTGGATTAAAAACTCAACTCTAAAACAAATTTATTTGACATAAAATATTTTTTACAAATTCCAGGTGTCTATATGAGTTTAATGTAAAGTTTTTCAAAGTGGCTGTGTATAAAAGCTGATGTGATGAATTTTATGAATTTTTGTGCGCAAAAGCAAAGTGTCCTGAATAAATACATTACAAGCGAATAAATTTAGACACAGCAGATTACACTGCTAGCTAAAATTATTTGAACTCTCTAGAATTTCTTTTAAAAAGATTAACGATTCGATTAATTTACTTTCTCTTAATTAAGTAATCTTAAATTCCATAAAAGTAAGATGTCATATTTAGAAATCTTATTAATAATAAATCAAATTGAATACGAAGCGGAAACTGCTACAGGTACATCAAGGGGATCCTGGATATGAGGGACACTTGCCCCGTCCTGTCCTCCCCTCTCTCTGATATTCCACAAAAGCTTTGCTTTTCACGGTATACGTATATTCCTCCTTTTTATGCTGATATCCCACACGCCTACACTACCACCTCAGAAAGTTTTTTTTATACAGTATACAGGGGATACGCTAGAGTGCTACAGCACAGCCTTGGCGAAAAAGAAAATAGGAAGGGGGGAATAGGAGTTAGGGTGTCGAATGTAGGTGTCGGTGCACTTTCTGTTTCAACAATTATGGCCTGTAGTCCTGGGGATGATGGCAATCTGTTCCACATCCGTATGGTTCTGCTCAGGAAGTATTCACGAAATTTGGACCGAAAATTTGAAACTTTTATTGGAGAAATTTTCGAAAATTCAAATTGTTTGTATATATCTGCCATCATCTACATATCATCTACATATTAAATCAAAAATTACATCTTCCGTGAAAACTTCCCATATTCTTTTCTTATTTTTTTTACAAAAGTAAATTACTTATTATATTGCCTACAAATCCACCCTACAAAGTTGGTACCTAACTGTTACGCTTTTCCAGATACATCGACTTAAAAAAGTAACTAGTTTTTTTTTTTAATTTCTGCTTCCGCACTAAGAATACACTGTTTTTTAAGAAGTCCCCCATAGACATCATAACAGACTGAGCGTTTCCGAACAAACGCATACTAGATATTGATACCAAAAGTGTTTTAAAATATAACCTTCTCTCTTACACTCAAAATATGGAACTGAAATAAAATTTTTCCATTAAACATATGGGGCAAAAATAGATAGATGTATTGTTTTATATAGCTATCCTTTGCATCCTCAAAAATTTATTTGACATTCTTCAAGGAAGGCTAACCCATCAACCAATGAAAAAAATTTCGATTTTTCTAAGTTAACTTCTTTTTTGGACGATTTTACTAATTCATATTATATGCCGATTTTTTTAAAATATATTTATATTGATACTAGACGTAATTAAATGCTTTTATTGATTTTACGTAAAATATGTACGTGGTAAATAGATTTTTATCCACTGTCTAAGAATTGTCTCAAATTTGAAACTTGGCACTCCGTCCATTTATATTAAAACGTCTGTGAAGTCCCCAATAATTAAATGAAAAAAATTAAAAACAGGACCAGCTAGGAAAATCATAAATTATGCAATTTGCAAAAAGTCAAATGAACTGACTGCCTGAATGAGAACTATCACCTTTCTGATGATAGTTGAGGAGTTGGTGATGATTTTAAGAGCAATTTCCTCCACAGGAGTTGTTATCATACAAGTTTTGAAAGTCAAGTTTCAGAGAACTACTTAAATATTCTTTAAACTGCAACGTTAAAATGTGTGAAAATATGTAAGGAAATATACAGTCATTTTACCGCATCAACTTACATATATTCATTTTTAATCCTATGTTTCAGGGTGTCAATAAAAACGGTTGATATATTAAATATTATTAAAATTTATTTTTAACTGCTTATTTTGCATACTTCTTCTTCTTCTTCTTCTTGATTTCGGGGCTCCCCTGTAAGTGCCTTCATTGGGCACCGAAGGCTCACCCCACTGGCTTGACCTCTTAGGGTATAACGCCAAAAAATAGTACGATAAATTACCGCGTGATTATTGAAACACAATTATCCCGAGAAAAAACCGACATATAAAAAAAAACAAAGGTAAATCTCCTAGGCCTACTGAGCCGCTACAGCAGGATGTACGTAATCACTGCTCAAGGACTGAAACGCAATGATTTTGCATACTTATTTTATATTTTGAATGCTGCCATAAATTTTATAAAGCGGTATTTTCTTGCATACATACATTTTCTCTGAGAAAAGCATTTAAATGTACCACGCGTATTCCTTTGAGAGTCGTTGAGAAAATCTATAACATAAAATATCAGCTTATGGCAAAAAATCTGTACTAAAAGTCAGCAGTAGGTAAGGTACATAAGTAAGCGGAGATTTTCTTAAGTAAACGAAATTTACGGAGATGAAAGTTTTTGAAAAATCCCAAGTTTTAACATTTTGTACATCGTTTACATATGTGAAATCATTACATTGAAAAATGCCACATGACATTTAATGCACTTATTAAAATCTCAATATAATAGGAATCGTATTTCTGCAAAATCTTCTCTTTGAAATACAATAAAAAGGCGAATTTACTCATATAAAAAATATACTGGTTATAGTGGTTCGATACAGCAATTATCATTCTTAATGTGCACACGAAAGCAGGACAAAATTATGTAGGATTTAGAAATGAATAAATGAATGTAGTTTTTCATGTTGTGTTCTTATGACATTCTGGATGACCTGATTTCTGATTTTTTTTTTATTAATTAAGTGTTACTTACATATGGAGGATCACAATATATTGCCTTGCACCAAAGCGGTTCGGAGTGATAGCATACACAGAGGCTACAAACGCCTGGTCCCGGAACGTAAAGCATGCCATGTTTTACTGAATTGCCTTGGAAATCTATACAATCTTCTTCCAAGCAACCTTTACGAATAGAATTAATAATTATTAGATTCTCCGTACAGGGGAACCGACAATTAATAACTTGGCACTAAATTATACGTTTCGCAATCGCCACAAATATTTTTTATTTACAGAGGAAACACGTGCTCTTTAAACCTTATCCGCCTATACTCATTCCGCAGGCAAGTTGTACTAAAAGCCGTATTCGTTATAAATATTTTTCTACAGGCTATCGATTAGTTAAGGACTAAGCTTTGCAATACTGCTAAATCCAAACTAAAAGTTAAAAGTGATTGTTATGTTCATACATTTCGTGCAGGGGCCTTCGAGAAGCATACAAATTCGTAATCAGCAAAACCGTTCTTTTATTAATGAGATGTATGAGATTACTTTATTTAAATACTGCTTGTATTCTACTCAAAATTTGCCTTTAATTTAGCTGCATTCTAATTAAATTAACTGTTTAAAGAAAACAAAGCCTACACGTACCTACGCAAGCAACCCATAAAGAGAACACCAAAATAATGTATTTGTTAACAGTCATCTTCCTTTGTTGTATGGCAAAAAATCATTAAATAATTTATACGTTTAACAAGGTTTAAGTATTTAATGGTTTGTAAATGATATCGACATGCGAGAGAGTATGCCATACACAAACTGTGCTATTCCTATGTATATGCAGGTAAAAATCGTTTTATAAATCACATCTAAACTGAGACTGGAAAAATTAAATTCAGTATAGAAATCTAATCTAAACGACACAACAAACACTTCAACACATGTTTATTAAACCGGGGTGTCAAATAGGCAATATATTATTATACTAAGGAATTTTGTTACTTGTCAGTCACCCGCCGATCCAAGAGCAAGTTTGCAACTGGACAAAATACTGCATCGCCTTTCAGTGAACTCATCGCATATTCGCTGGCACATAATTGCTGTCCTCCCAAAGAAAGCTCCTAGCACAGAGCTTTTCGAACGTGTATTCCCGAAGCAAGAAAACTTTTCGTGGTGATTTCCAGTTACAGTTTCTGTAAAAAGTAGAATTACCATCAGATGTTTTTGAAATCGACTACATACGCGCTTTCCTAAACTCATTTTGCGCATATTTACAAAAACTACCGTCGCACAGTGAGGCAGAATTTGAAAAAAGCGGAAAAAATATGAAAACCTATTCCAATTTGCACAGAAACTTGTATTCCAGAGTTTATGGCGTTGCTAACTAACTTAACTAATCCGAAATCAAAATTAAAAAATTAAAAATGGCGGATGAAATATGGCGGACCTGTATTTTGAAAAAAGTCCGATTTTAGACAAAACGTTGTGTCATAGGGCTTTTCAGGTTGCTGATTACGAATCCGAAGTCGAAATTACAAAATTCAAAATGGCGCGCAGTGTGGTGGCAAGATGACTTCAAATTCGGAGAAAATCGAAAGAACGGCTTTTGAGCATAGTATATATCTATAGAGCTAATTGGTAGAAGTTATTTTTTTATCTATATATATATAAATGAATCATGGGTTTGTGTGTAATCGATGTTTGAAAATTTGGCTGTATGAAATGACTGATTGAGAGTTGTTTGTGCTAGTAGACCTCAATACCAAGGTTTATATGAGGTTTTCATACTTATATGTGGCGCTTGAAAAAAATTGTCGATATCCCTACAAATGTTCGTGTTCAACTGCAAAAGGATGTTTCTGCAAGTGAATTTTCCAAACAATTGTTGAATATTGGAAATGGTGTAACGCAGTAGACGAAAATGGATTGATAACGTTGCCAAAAAATTTTTGCCGTCTCACAGAAACCAAAGAAAAATTGATCGAAAGTGTATTTCCAAACGTAGGGCAGCAATACAAAAATCATGTTTGGTTGAGCGAAAGAACGATTTTGGCAGCGAAAAACAAAGATGTCAATGAATTGAATTTGGCTATTCAGTTCGTATAAGTCTGTAGATACCGTTACCAATGAAGATGATGTGGTGAATTATCCCACAGAATTTTTGAATTCATTGGATTTACCTGGATTGCCACCGCATAACCTTTAACTGAAAGTCGGAGTCACTATTATTATTCTTCGTAATATTAATCAACCACGACTCTGTAATGGTACAAGGCTTGCTATAAAAAAGTTAATGGGCAATGTTATTGAAGCAACTATTTTTACTGGGAAATTCAAAGGTGAAAACGTTTTTATTCCACGAGTTCCAATGCTCCCATCTGATTTGCCTTTTCATTTCAAACGTCTTCAATTTCCAGTTCGTGTTGCATTTGCGATCACTATAAATAAGGCGCAAGGTCAGTCTTTGGCAGTTTGTGGCATAAATTTGGAATATCCAGTTTTTTCGCATGGACAACTTTATGTTCGCGTGTAGGCAAACCATCGGCTTTTTTTATTTACTGTCAACAAAATGGAAAAACTAAAAATGTTGTTTACCATAGAGCATTACAATAAATAGGAATATGAATTTAATGAATTGTGTTATTTCATTTGTTAATGCGCAGCGAAGCGGGCAGGGTTTAGCTAGTTTTATTATACAATTCGATGCATTTCAAGAATGTGCCTCGAAAACCAAAAACTAAAGCAATTAAAACATTTAATCTATATTAAGCAATTAAAACTTAGACTTAAAAATGAATTTAAAAAAAGAAAGAGCAAACATGAACAAAAATAGTAGCCTCGATATTAATCTAGATAAGTTGCTAAACAATTGTACACAAAAAGTTTCATGGGGAAGCTATGGGAAGTAAACTAATACTTTAAATGATTTCAAAAAATCGTAATTCTTATACGTGCTGTTCTTATTTTTTTTTCTATTTAACCATTTAACAATAATTTCAGTTAATATAAAAGTAGGAAAAAGTGAACATACCTGAAGGACTCGGATCCATATCGAAATCGGGTCGAAAGTGCTCATCTTACTACCCAAAAAATACTTGTTCTTTTATATAACACAATACTTAGCTTCACTGGGCTGGCAAGGAGGAGGGAACGGGTTAGTGAACTTGTAATCATTAGCAGCGTGTGGGCTGACATATGCCATTACAAAATAACGGCTTTTAAAAGTTCTCTTTGTTATTTCATTTTTGGAACAAATTCCGATTCCCTAGTATTGTTGGTCACACTGTCCGCATCAGAGTGATATCATAATATCATAATTTATATCGCCACTTTTTGCGACTTCCGTTTACAGTAAAACCTCTATTAACTGTCACCCTTGGGACCGGGACTATGACGGTTAATTGAATAGACGGATGACAGAAATTCCGTTATAAACGATGGAAAGGACTAAAACCGTCTTCAATTCGCGTGCCAAACCGCACCCTCAGTACAGTCGCATCCAATCACAGTGGCTCGTACATTTGCTTCCGTACGGCAGGAATAACGACACGTAAAAAATCGCAAAATGCACATTTTTCCGATGACGGATAAGAAAGATTGGCAGTTAAAGAGTGACGGTTGATCGAGGTTTTACTGTACTCGAAAAAGTTATAAAATGTATGCGCATCTGTATGAACACATGAGCTGATGCATCGCGATTCGCGATTTATAGAATTTACTTGTGCCTTCGCCGCGGGTTCACTTCTCTAGCGATAATCATAGGGGATGTATGTGTCAAGATTTGGTTTGTGTAGTGAAACGTGTGAACAATATTTTCTTGAATTTTTTTCTATGGTTTATATAAGTTAAATAAAAGTCGGATAAACTTTTATAAAAAAAAATTAACTTTTAATGCAGAAAGGTTACCTTCGCCTTTATTCACATCTAACTTATCTCCTATATTACAGTTTCATCCTAAGTTTAAGATGTGAAGCAATTCCTGATGTCATTGGGTTATATGAGCTGTCATTCGTTTGCTTTTCGATAGTAGCACGTACTGTGACATTAAATTGTAATGAGAGCAGTGATGGGTAAATTGTCTACACAACGTAAATTACGCCATTGTCGACGCGTAAATAATGACGTAGTCTACGTCGCAATACTTCACGTAGACAATGTAATCTATGTAAACAATGTAGACAATAGATATTGGGTCCTATCTGGAGAAAAATTTTATATTATTTTGTATCATGTTACACAAAATTCGTATTCTAATCGTCAAATTCTATCAACACATAAAATCTATGCGCACGGCAGTGCGCAGGCCAAGTTCCAGCAAGGGCCGCACGTACGCCGTGCACTATTTACCCAAACCGCTTCGAGCTACTTTTGACCACCCTGTATCTAACTATTGTCACACGAAATCGAATCAAACTTCACATACATACTGCTGTTAGTTCGAATCATGGAAATAAGAACTAAGGAACGGCTGTAAAATCGGGAAATGTGAAGCACTTTTTCACACAAAGCTATTTTTCTACTACAAACGCAAATGGCCAGTGTAGTATTAGAAATAAGCAGAAATAATCAAAACCATGTTTAGCCATTCTTGATAATCTGAAAAATTATCTACAACTTTATCTGTGAACTTTAACAATATTTAATTTGGAATTTTCTAATATTAAATATTTTCTATATGAACCCCAAAAATTTCCAAGTTCCCTCTTAAATAACTACTGAATTGATTTTGGGTACCATACTGATTCCTAACCTCAAACTGGAACACAGACTCACTACCACCTAGATGTGTAACCAAGGATACCAAAGGATACATATTTCAAGAATTTAGGTGTAGTGATTCAGTTGACGTTTATGAGATACCAGTCTTCACACTCTTTCCCCTTCAAAAATGCTTCACTTTCACGTATTCATATACACGGTCATGCCCGTTCCTCAGTTCTTATTCCATGGTTCGAATACCAAATTTCATAACTGTAGCTTTAATAGATTCGAAGTTATGGACTTTTCAAAATAGCTAAAGTGTCACTGACTGACTCACTCACTTAGAGTTAATCAAAATTCTAAGGTGCTTCTAGAAATGGTAGAGGGGTGGTTGAGGTGTCATTGGAAAGGTAATAGTCGATAATTCGATAGAATAAATCGAATATCTTATACCTTTAGTACAAAAATTCGTCGCTAGAGGCGCTTTTATGTAGTTTTGATCCGAGGGAGTCGAGGGTAATATCGTTGGAAAGGGGATGACGAGTAGAGTAATTCTTCTTCAGTGAGTTTAATTCCAGGTTGTACCACGGCGGCGCCACAGTCGCTTGAACGTAAATTCGCGAAAACACCTTTTTGCTCTAACTTTCTTTATTTATTCATGAATTTCGATGCAACTTGGTGTGATGATAGATATTTTAGGTGCGCATAGGGTGGTATAGAAAAAATTTCGAATTTTCGAACATCTTCGAAAGGGTCACCAGTCAAAATTTCGAGATAGGGTGGTTCAAAAATTTAGTAAGATTTTTCGCAAATTTCCTTATAACTTCGGTGTGTGATCGTGTATTTCAATAAAAATTGGTGTGTGGGTGCGGAGTGGGGATGTTTACCAGCCTGTGTACTAAAACTTTCGATTTTCGAAAATTTTTCGAACAAAAGTTTCAAATATTCGACAAATGTTCACTTTCGATTTTTACCACTTTCCGGGGGGGAAGGGGGGAGTGTAGAGTATCATTGGACAGGGGATGAGTCATACTATAAGAATATGTAAAAATATTGTGAAAAAGAATAAGTTAAAAAACAGCTGATAGGGAATGGTCTATACGTCCAAACATTGCCGCAGTTCAGACTGCAGC
>QYTT01078930.1:30800-45397 GCA_006980735.1 Dasypogon diadema | reverse complement strand
GATATTGTCATGGATGTGGGAAGCAGTCTCAATCCAGCCATTGATATTGGCCAAATTGAGGGAGCCTTTATGCAGGGATATGGTTTGTTTACGCTGGAGGAAATGGTGTACTCTCCAACTGGAACCATTTATTCCCGCGGTCCGGGAATGTATAAGTTGCCTGGTTTCGCTGATATCCCTGCCGAGTTCAATGTTAGTTTGCTGACGGGTGCTCCAAATCCCAGAGCCGTTTATTCATCTAAGGTGAGTTGCAATTTTTGAGATATTTTGACTTCATCAGTTCCGGTTTGACAATACGATAGTATTGTAAGAAATGTGCACCTAAGTACTGGTGTCTTATTTGGTGGACAGATTGTTGATTCAGAATCGATTTTTCGTCATTGGTGACATGTTTACATGATTGGTTTAAATTTATTGTAATACTGGCATTATGTAACGAAAATCTAATGGACATTTTTACGTTACAAAATAGGCCGTAGGAGAACCTCCCCTCTTTCTGGCGTCTTCAGTGTTCTTTGCCATTAAGGAAGCGATTGCAGCAGCGCGAAAGGACCAAAAGCTTAGTCTATACTTCAGTCTCAACTCACCAGCGACATCAGCAAGGATTAGAATGGCTTGTGAGGATAAGTTCACCAAAATGGTAAGATTTTTAGGAAAACTAACATTCAGACGCAAAACATTTATTGCCACTGTTTCAGATTGAAGATCCTCCGAAAGGTTCTTTTTTACCGTGGAACGTTGTGCCTTAGGAGGATAAGTAGATCGCATATTCTTTTGTGTGTGAACGTCCAAAAGATGTCTTTGTAGGGTTGGTGGGAGCTTGGAATCGCGGCGTAGTTCACTTCTTCCGACGGAGAAGTCTTCGCCAAAAAGTGCCTTTTGTGCTTTTCTTTTTCGACTCTAGGAAATATAAGAGGAGGGAAGAACATGATATTTTTTATTTCTGTAGTTGTTGTAATTTTATGTAGGTAGGCTAATTGTAAAGCAAGACTGTAAATAAGAATCGAACAAAATTAGAGTATTTCTGTTTTTCAATTCCTAGACTCCCAGATAGAACAAGAATAAAAGCAAAGAATAACTGCCAAATAAAATAAATTCTCTCTTAAAAATCAAGAATAAAGCACGTTATAGTAATGTTGAGCCTTCCTACTTTACACTTACCTCTTCGAGAGGCATTTGCGCTGCTTCGACCTAGGTTAAAAATCCTGCCCTTTCCCCTGAAACATCAAGATTTGATTTTCTTTTAAAATTAGCAACATTTGCGACAGTTTCTTACGCCACATTGGCTTTTTCATGCGTAGCCCTCAGGGCGTCAGTAAGTTGGGCAATGATGCAGCTCTGTATCCTCAGCTGCTCTCTTAAGAACTGATTTTCCTCCCCGTGCTGTTTTGTACGGCTTTTTTTAAGGCGAAACCTAAAACCTAAATCGTGAAAAACTTCCCGACCAATTAAGCGTGGAAATACCTCGTTTTGTAGGAATTGGGAGAAGATTCCTTCCTTTGCATTTCAGTTTGGGACTCTACTTCAACCATTTGCTTGGAGCTCCCACATTGAAGTTTGCCTGATTCTCCGTATCTTTTTCGGCTTGATTTAATAATAGAAATTTTGTTGATGTATAATACGCCATCACTCAAGCAATACGTTAGTTTTATTCTAAAAAATATAGAAAACGATCTGAAAATGTGCATCACCTCTGCCATCAACGCAAACTACCTTCTACTTTTGCCAAGGCGAAACGAGTAGCGGCCGGTAGAAATCTCTTCATTTGAACCCTTTTCGAGGAGCTTTTTTAATTTAATCGCGTAGAAATGCATTTCATTAATTACGTAAATAATTCGACTTTTTCCAATGGGCACATGTGAAAGTGAAAACCTGACAAATTTTGCATTTCATTTAAATCAATCAATGACGACTTGATGCTGCGTGAACGAGTTTCCTATTTGCCAGTTGTTTTCGCGTAAAGTATTTTTTGTGAATCACAGAAAAGTGTTCCGATTTCGAGCGCAAATTGATTCTGCTTCCGTTAAATTTAAAATATCGGATCCAATCGGATCTTTAAAGTGATGCAGAGCCACCTGCCATCAGGTAGAACCGGCCGTTTTAGAAATGTCAAAATTTATACAGTCCGGCAAACTTGAGAGCATTGAAAAAGTTGTATGATGTGGCGAACGGAAAGGTGTCAGATTATGACAAAATGGGAAAATTTCTTAATTTATTATTTTATTTCGGCTTTGCAGTGAGTTTAGTGGAGGTGTGCAATTCTGAACAGCAGCAGATGCGTTTATGTGGTGATCCCGACTGCCAGAGTAAATATTTCATTTATAGTAAAGGGGGCCAGACCAGTTGGTGACATTTTACTCTTGATTTTCAGAAATAATTTCAAAAGCAACAGCACAGAGGGATTATACAGCCGGTTCTAAAGAAAAACTATCGTTTAAGGCGAGAGACAGTGTTGATATTTATTCTAAGCCGGTAGATCCAAAAGATGGGCTGTGGGGAGTTGTGATAGGGAATAGAAGGGGATTAGCACCAAAGGATTTTTTGAAAGAAGAAAGAGTTTTAGTAAAGAAGCACGATTTAGTAGAAGTTCCTGTTAATTTTCAAAAAGGTGACGGTGCGTCAAAGGCTGAGCCACCTGAATTAAAGAGTTCCATACCTTCTGATGGCTCAGAGACTACAACAACAGCACCACTACTAAATGAACCCGGAAAAGTTGAGATTGCTCCGAGCATTAGCAGGGAGCAGTTCACAGTCTCCCCACCTCAAACTCAGAATAAAGTATTAGATGGAACCCAGCTTCCACCAGGCTATGATGATGTCCTTAAGGACGAAGAAGGTAAAGTGGGAATTGAAGATGATATCGCGCAGGCTACCATCGAGAGTTCTTTGAAAAACTCTCAAGAGCAAGGTGTCATCCACAATGATAACTCCACACAAGTTCAGAAAGAGACGAAGAGTGAGGCTATTAGCGATCAAACCCATGACAATAACAACTTGGCCAGTAGCACGGTCGAGAATCCTGAGTCCAAGGAAAACAGTACTATCCATGAAATTGCGCAGGGGTCTTCTGCCCCAAACTCTAGCGAGACAGGTACATTGGTGGAAAATGACAAGAAGGTGCAGGTTGAGGAGAGTAAGGATCAACAAAAAGTGGAGCCGCTAGAACAAACGAAACAAGATCAAAGGGAAAATGGAACTAAAATGGATGCTATAGACCAAGAAACTACCCAAAAAATAGATAAGGCTTCACTAGAGATAAAAACAGAGGATACTGCAGGAGATGTTAAGAAATTGTCACAAGTACCGCCCGTTTTTCAATATCTTAGAGAGAAGAAACCTGATACTGGAAATGTTTCAGTAGTTCCTTTAACGGAAAAGGGAAATAATTTTCAGAGCGACGTTGACGAAACACAAGGAAATTCAGAGAATGTGACACAGACTGAGGAGGGGAATCAAAAACTTGAAACAAAAGATGTGCTTTCATCTAAGGAAGATGTTCCTCCTGCAGCTTCTCCTGGAACGGGCAGTGAAGCGGGAACTGGAGAAAAGCTCGAAAGCAACCATTCTGAAGACAAGGGTGAACAAGTGAAAGTAAGTGAAAGTGCAGAAGCAGAGGATAGTGGAAAAGACATTATCAAGTCCCAGGATGTTAAGCAAGTTACAGGTAATGAAACCAGTGTGGCAACAGATATCGCAGACAAAAGTGAACAATCTACTGGAGATGAAATTTCTGGGACAGAGAATGCTGATAAGCAAAAAGAAGGTGAACAAAATAATACCGCAAAGGCAGATAGTGGGGAAAGCGAAACCACTACTGAATACAGTCTTCCTGTTGAAAAAGATGTAATTGCAAGTCCTGAGGTGAAAGTGGATGAGAAGAACGGCTCAAATTCGGACAATTTGGACCGATTTAACAAAGTAGAACAGCAGTTAACAGAACATCAGCAGAATGAGAATAAAGGTAGAGATGAGGAAAGATCTGGGCTTATTGATTCTATCAAGGTGAGTGAATCTCAAGAGACCACAAAGTTAGATAGTGAAAAATTAGAACAACGCTTGGGAGTAGACGAGGAATCTGATAAAAGTACAGAAAATGAGGAGAAATATGAAGCTACACCAAGCTTTATCATGGGGGATTCGTCTACAATGGTTTCGAAGGAAGAAAATCCATCCACTGTGAGCTACGATAGTGACGAGTACAAGGAATCAGGTATGAATTTTTACCATGACTCTTCAACATTTTACTTGATCATATTGAATTATTCTTTTTAGGTACAACGGTGCCCCCTGAGGGAGATAGGAAAGAGATACTCCATGATAATATCGACACGGAACATGAATCTGAGCAAAAACAGGGATCTGATGGGGAGGAAATACCATCACTCGAGGAAAGTCAATCCGAAGAAAAAATAAATACAGACAAAGTCAAGAATAATTGGTCCTTCTCGAATGTCTTCGACACATTCAAGAATTTTTGGCCAATGAAGGATGAACAGAGCATCGAAGAGGAAAACATTGATGACGAACTCAACAAAATCCTGTTCCCAGACAGAGTCAAGGAATCTTCACAACAAAATTCAGTACCCGCGGATGAGTATTGTGAGAAACTAACTCCCAATTCTTGTCCATCGGATAAGGTGTCCCGACAAAATGCCATGTTATCTCCTACGCTAGAAATGTGTTCTGCGGAGAGAGATTTCTTCTCATCGTTGAGTGACAAAGTATTGGAAATGGTGGACATGTTGGCCTGTCTACTTGTAACAGCCCTGACCACTCTTGTATTTTCCTTCGGCTATTATTGCATCTGCCATGGCCGGAAAGAAGGTGCTCTTCTCTCCAAGCTCAATATCGTCGAACGCAGTTTACTTGCTTCCACTAAGGAGGCAGCAATACTAAAACATGATTTGACTGAGACTAGGAACAAATTGGTGAGTATCGAAGACAATTCATTTGGGTCCAACGACATGGTGATTGCACTGAAAAGGGAGTTGCAAGGAAGCGAAGCTATGAAACTGAGACTTCAGGAACAAGTCGCTTCTCTGGAGAAGGTAAAATGATGTCGCAACTAACTAGATCTATCTTTACTAACTGTTTTGTGGGCAGGAATTAGAAAATGCTGCTGAAGCCGGTCTAGAATTGAATAAAATTGTCTCGGAGTTATTGAATAATCAAACTGGAGATGAATCCATCATTAGCACCGTGGAAGAGTTGCAAAAACAACTAAATGAACAACAAAGTATACCTCGCTATCCCTACCACCCTTTTGCATAAGGTTAAACAATTCTTTTCGTTACAGACACCATTTTCCAAATAAACGCTACACTGGCAGAAAAAAGTCGTGAAAACAGTGAATTGCAATTAATCCTCACAAATCAGGCAACCAAATTTCAAGAAGAGATTCAGACCCTCAAGCAGGCGAAAGAAGATTTACAAAATGACAAAATTTTACTTGAAGCAAAGCAGGAAGAATCTAAACAGTTGCTTCATGATGAACTGTCCAAGGTGGCTAATGAAAAACGCTTAGAAATTCAAAACATGGGAAAGGAGATGTCCATTCTCAAGGAGAAGTACGATGAAGTCTACAGGAAACTGCAAGCAAGTGAAGCAAGAGCTCAAGTAAGTTATAAAATATTTATGTTTTCTTAATAGCCCCTAGAACAGGTTCATTTAAAATTTTTAAATTACGTTCTATTCAAAATTTGACCCCCAGGTCGTGCTGAAATCGTCGGGTCTGTCCCCCTCAGTTTTGGTTTTGTACCTCTTTGCCGCGTGTTTTTCATCTATTCGGGGGAAGGCTTTTGTAATTTTATGTTCCTTCGTTGCGCGTTTTTTTGTCATTTCGAGGGAAAATTATTGTAGTTTTTGGTGACTGCTTTCGCATCTATTTGCATCGTCTTTTTGTCCGGGTGTTCTTTTGTTCTTTGCGAAGAGAATTTCTTTGGTTGGCGTGATTGTCGTAGTTGGAGAGAGTTTTTAAGTCCTGCTGTCTCGGTTCGTAGAGCTGCGTTGTTGTTTGCCGCTATGTCTTCAAAATATATTTGCCACCTTTTCACTTCCCCAGTCTATTTAACGTATTTATACGATATTGTTTTGATATTTGTATTAAAAGCAAAACAGAAACATTTTTCCTCTTTTCTCTAAAGTTACTTTTGAGGAATTGTATCGCTCTTGCAGCAGGCGTTTCATTTGACAATTTCTTGCAATATTAAGAATTTGCTTTTAGCACTCTGTTAAGACAATTAGTAATACCTCCGAAACTTGTTTACTTCTAGGTTTTAGAAGAGTGCCTAAATGGCGTTAAGAACAACGCTAAATTCAACATTAAGGATTTAATTGATGCTGTGAACCTAAAGACTGAAGTAATGGCAATAAGACGCGAAAGGGATTCATTGAAGGAACGCTTAGAAGGGGAATTGGTAATAAAAATTCGCCTAATGCTCCTCACTTCATTCTCATCTCAATGTCGTATTTCAGGATGCTCGAAAGTTGTTAGAAGACCATGTAAAAATTATCAGTGAAGAGGTGTCCAACTTAAAGAGAGAGTATAATCAATCGGAGAAGGAAAAGGTGGAAGCTCAAACTCGATTGGAAGTCCTGTCGAGCTACTTTAAGGAAAAGGAAACCCAACTGCAAAAGTACACTGAATTTAAACTAGAGTTATTGATTTCTTATCGAATTACCGTTTTCAGGGAGCTAAGCTTAAAAGAAGCGATGTGGTTGAAACAGCAGGGAGAAACGAGTAGTACTGTGGAGCGAGTTCGTCATATGCAAGATGAAATTCAAGCCCTAAAGTGAGACAAATCATTTTTAAACTCATACAATACATTAATCATTTTTTACATATAATTTTCTAGATCACAAAACGATTCACTTCGGGCTGAAATAGAGGCTCAGGCTGCCACTCACAAGACGCATATAGCAAATTTAGAAAATCGTGCTCATGAAACGTGGCTAGCTGCAAGGCAATCAGAGCGTAAATTGGAAGAGGCTCGAACGGAAGCAACAGCTCTGCGACGAAAGCTGACTTCCATGGCAGGAAATTCTGCACCAAATGAGCCAAGCTCACAAAATCGTAAGCTCTTTGTGATTCTTCAAACATTTTTTAGATTTTTATAATTAAATCATTTTTAAGGATCACAAAATGCCGTTGTTGATGGTCTAACGAATGACGTCAACAGTGCACCATCACCGGTCCATATGGATTCAGCAACTTCTCCATTGATAGGAGGTCTTCCTCCACCGTTGCCATTCCTTCCTCCTCCACCATTTATGGCACCACCACATCCATTTATGCCAATGCCGCCACCGTTTATGCCGCCAGGTGAAATGCGACCTCCACCCCTAGGGAGGCTAATGTCACCCCCACCCCCACCTCCGCCTGATAGATATTCACCCAGCCTATTAGAAGATAGAGATAGATATTCACCACCAAATGGTAGATATTCGCCAGACAATTACAACTACACTACAGACATAATGTCCAATTACGACACAGAAACAGACTTTAGTCCTCCACCCAGTCCGGGAGTACGATCTGGAGGAGGAGGAGGAAATAGTGGTGGTGGTGGTGGTGGAGGTGGTACAGGTGGTGGCTACAATAGTCGGGAACGGGATCGGGACCGCGACAGGGGACGGGAACGTAATAGCAGAGCATATAAGCCATTCTCTCCACCACCGCCAAGCAATTCCGATAGGAACAAGAAGTCCAAAGGTAGTTGTTACAGTGATTCTGAAGAAGATAACCTTTCAGATTGGTGACAGTCGAGTTAGTTGGTGTTGTGCCTTTCGCTTTATTTTAGTCGCTCCTAACATCATCCGACTCTTGTTCATCCTTCATTTGTAAATAGCTTTTATTAGTTTAGTTCTGTTTTTGTGTTTGAAATGGTTCCGATCAAATATAGCGATTTTTTTTGTTCACTTAATTCCCTCTTTATTTCGTTGCTTTCGACCAGTTAACGTTTTTTGTACTTTGGTTTGGCTACTAAAACATGACAAATGGTTCTTGCCATATAAATAATATTTTCGAATGTCACTCAGACTAATTTCTACCTTGTGTATAATATTTAGCATTTATTTTCCATCAATTTCCACTACACTCCTCATTCATTCATAACGCCAAACAATTGAATTAATTCCAAACAGAAACCTTTGAAGAAATTCAGATCACTCAGATCTTAGTGGGAACGCGGTCGTCTTTATTATTTTTTGTACAAAACTTCAAAACAATATTGACATTTTCTTCGAATATTCAATTCGGATGTGTTACAATTTTGTGGGGAACTATTGAACAATGGTCATTTAATTCTTTTACAATGTCCCGTAGAGTCCCGTAGAGTGGAGTTCTTAAAGATTCGCCTGTCAATTAATGGTGCAGTATTTCCATTATTCTCCAGTGATTTTAGCATTTTTTAATGATCCTCAGCATCATTTTCTTGGGTGTTAGTCTGTCTGCCTTTGGTGATGGTTCCGGAGCCTCGCTTTGATTTAACCATTTTTCATCCCCTCTTACAATTTGTTCCAAAAGTGGTGAATAGTTTTGACATGACAAGAAAAAATTCCAAACCAATTACTCTCAACACGTTTGGCTTGACTTAATTCATGTGGAACTCAGTTTGCAAGATTTTGAACCTTATGACCTAACCTCGTAATTGGTTGCAAGTGATTTTTTGAGAGCAGTTTAATTCTGTAGCAAACTCTTGTTCGATTGATTCAGGGTTTGGAACCAAAAGGGCTAGTAGCGATTTTTGATCAAAATTGGATACTCTGCCACGATCACTTTCGTCTTCTAAAGAAAAGTGGCTTTCACGAAATTGTTTAAGCCACCTTCACATGCAGTTTGTGAATCTTTTTCACATCATCTGTTGCTCTTCTCCTCAGCTCGAATTCATTAAGCATGCAGTCCCTAAGACCCTGCCATTTTTAAGAGTAAAATGTGCGTTCACCATCATATTGGTCACCTCATAACAACGAGAATTTCTCTCAGAATTACTTCTACAGAAAGCTTCCACCTAGATTTTGCTGGATTTCTAAAGATATTTTTTGCTTCAGAAGGGCCTCGATGTTTTTTATCAAACGGAAAATGTTTATTTTCTTTTTGCATTCCTTGAAACTATTTCCGACAAATGTGTTTTCATTTAGATTGGCCTTGAAGTGTTTTCCCAGAAATTCAAGGCATTAAACTCTCCTATTGATGCAACCATCTACCACTACGTCCATGGACACGACACTCTCAGTGCAAAGGAGTCAATTATTACAAAAGTTAAGAACTGGAAAGTTCTCTGCGTTACAAAGTGTATACAATGTTATCTTGCCTGTTATTACCTGTCGTGTGCAACAAGTTTTACATTTACGAAAAAAAAAACTAGCAAAATTATCATCTTTCACAGCTTTTTATAGAACAGCTAGGTTAAAGAATTTAATCTATATGGCCTTTATGGCCGCACGTTTTATTGATAATGATACAGAGCTGCGATTAAGCGCATACTTTGGAGATTGAGGCGTTGCGATTTCGATAGATATTTTTGGTTGCCGAATGAATGAATGAATTCTGAAAATTAAGTTGACCTTTAAAGGAGGTGATGTGCTATGTGGCTTTCATATTACAGCAGGACAAAGCTGCGATCCGTATAGCAACAAATGTAAAAGACTGGTTTGAAAATGGCCGAAACTGATTTTCAAGAAATTCTGATCTGAAACTAACGGAAACCTTATGGATAATGCTTGTAAGGCAGATTTATGTACAATTATAGCAATTTAAAAGTACTTCCGTGAAAAAGTAGCGCTATTAAGACTGCATGGCGTGTTATATCGGTGGAGGAGTGCAGAAATCTTTTAAATCGATGCCGGATAGAATTTTTGAGGATGTACATAGTAACGGCCGTTCAACTCATTCAATTTGTTGCTGTTCTTTCAGTTTATTTTACTAATGTGGGTTGTAATATATGTGGGAGCTCAATCAAACTTCCAGTTGAATTGGTAAAGCAAAGCTATACAGAATTTAGAATTATTTGCCGAGTAAGATCACTGCACTAGGTTGCGAAAAATGAAGAGGAAAATCTTGAGTGGCTGAAAATTGCGGAAGAAAACGAGGTTTACTGATTAAGTGGAAGCAGAGCAAGTTTCTGCAAAGAAAGATGCAGTTTCTGGGTCATACTGTAGAGAATGGAAGTATAAAGTATAAGCTTAGTAAGAAGATGTATTTCAGACGGACTGTGACGGAGAGCCAGTGCTTAAATTATTGGACCCCTCGTTAGAAACGCAGTTACACAACGACGTAAGCAATGAAGATTGCGATGCTATATTACTTCAGAAGCACTGCAACGACGGCCACTTTTATCCTGTCTTTTATTTAGGTTTCAAAACCCCGAGAAGTGAGGTCTTTGCCATTATAAAAAGGTCTTAAAAAATTGAGGACCTATCCTCTTGACTTGAAGTTCGCAGTATATATTGACTGTAGGGCTTTTCAGTTGACCATGGAGAAGACTACCTCCTACGTCGAGGCAATCTTTATTTCCGAAACGACTCCAAAGAGAAGTCTTGGTATATCTACACGCCGAAGGTTATATCAATTTTAAGAGGAGCTTGCTGGTCAGAAGTATTTTTTTCGGAAAGTTCATCTTTCAAGCTTTCATTCGTAAATGGAAAAACACAGGCCACAAGCATAAACAGTCAAAACATGGAAACACACAAAGAAGTACACCTACATCACCCACACCATTTAGCTTGCTATCATAACATTATACTGTCACGCAGTAGCTTGCCTTACCGCTCATATAGCTTTTCGTAAAATCTAAAATACTTCTAGTAAGCACTTTTATCTCATTTAACTTTCCTTTCGGTGGAATGCCTGAAGAATCATCGAGGAAGTTTTCGAAAATAAAAAATTTTTGGAGCGTTATGGAAACGTCTGAAAAAGGTTTCTTTTGCATTTTGCTTTTTTTCTAAAAAATAAATAATTTGCTACAAAAAAAAAAAACAGAATCTAAATAAAATTTGCATCTCAAGTAATCATACCAATAAAAAAAATTTCTCCTTGTTCAAGGTATTTTAAGTTCCGGATCAGCTGACTCTTACGACTCACGGAAGAGCAAAGGAAAGGGGAAGGTGTGATTGCTCAGGATCCACATTAGGCTCATATCTTCATATACTTCTAGACTGGTAGAAAATTAAAAGTTTCGCGGCAGTTTAGACTGCGTTTGTTGCATTTTTTACAAATTTTCTTTAATTTTCCCATAAACTTTTCCGTTTGGCTGCAAAATACAATTTCGGTATGAGTGTTATAATTTCGAAAAAGCGAACGATTTCATACTTTTTTTTTATTTTTTATTATTAGTTTTCATTCTTCTATACATTGGACAATAGTATTCCAATTGTGAACGTGAGCGATTTAAATTGTTTTGTTTTAAAGTGCAACTACACTCGTTTGTTCCTTTGATTCCCGAATATTTAACTAAAAAAAATTAAAAAAAGAACGGGGAAAAAATAAGCCGAACATATGCCAAAAAACCTGAAACGATTGAATGTAAAACACTTTTGTTTTAGAGGCAATAAAACAAAGTTTGTATTTCCAAGAAATGACTTTTGTATAAATTTCAGGGTATACAGATTTAGAAACTTCCTAAACGTGGAGGACCAAGGAACTCTCCTTTAAATATTCCAAAGGTATGTACATAGCACAGGAATACATGGGTATTGAAATGGGGTTTGGCACAAGTTACCTCTAAATTCATTTGGAAAATACAGGAAATTTTGCACAGAGTTCGATTCTGAAAAACATCCCCTCCAACCGTTCTCAATGAAATATTTACTATATTTTTAAAAGTGGTTTCAGATTGCTGCATCAATTCCATGCGTTCCCGTGCGAGCTCCAAACATAAAACTAATACTTCCACGAAAAATAACAACATAATCTCAAACGTTGTATTAAAAATCCAAAAACTACAAGTTTGGATGGGTACATAATAAAATACGTCTACCCTAAATTTTAATTAGAAGACTGTAGGTAGCATATTAACGCAATAATTCTTAGTTTTCTTTCGGTACAATTTGGAATAGTTGTGCATTGGCGAAGTCTAAGCGTCCCACTTTCGCAACGGTTCCAGTTCCAAAAGATTCGAACTTCCTACAAGAACGGTTGGTAAGCACAGCCGAGCTTTTTCTGCAGCGTCTCATTCTCTCGTTCTAGCCTGCCCAATTTTTTTTGGAGTATTGACACAGAGTTCTGGGCGTCGATGGAACATTCTGATTTTTCGGGACAAATCTCCATACCAGAGTGGCAATGGTTCAGGGAACGGCGGCTCCTCATGAAGAAATCAAAGTCGCTATGTCGAGTCATCTTCATCCCCAGTGGTTGGGATAAAGGTGGTCTGTTGAAAGACGCTTTACTCCTGACATCCCGAACGCTCTGGTTTTTCGGCTTCCTGGCGATAGTGTTCTGATTGGTGCTTTTGGGACCCTCATAAGGGAAGAATTTTTCGATCGCGTCAGGCACTTCGGAAAAATTAAACACCTCTTGGATGACGCACTTTTTGATGATGTCCGTTTTCTTCGTGTCCTTGCTGCTCTTGATCAACTTCTCAGATTTGCCCTCGTTTTCCTTATTCTGCTTTTTAGTCTTGCGAGCATTCTCTTTGTCTTTTTTCCTCCTCTTTTCCATGTTTCGGGCCTTGATCTTCTTCGGGTTGAATTCCTCGCCGCCATATGGCGACACAAGGCGGTTGTAATCGATTTGCTTTTTCCTGTTCGGCGGAAATAACTCTATAATGATGCCCTCAGTATTGAATTGGTAATTTAATCGCACGCTGTGGAAAAAAGCAATGAATTGTCGAGAAGCAGATCTGGTGCATACCACAGTTGGGGACTTACACGTATTTGTCAAAGTTGAATGTGTGCCTTCCCCGCTTCGTGCTCATGCCGAGAATGAGAATATGTGGCTTCTCCTCCATAGCGTACAATTTTTATTTGTTTTTCGCTTGAATTTAAAAACAGATGAGAATCTTGTACAAAGCAATAAGGTGGATACGAAGAAATTTTCCTATTGTTCCTAAATTTTGAACGACTCAAAGCATCCCTGCGACGCTGCCACACGCTAGGATTGAAGTCTATTTCGGGACAGGACGGTTTATGCAACGTCGATTGCCCTGTTTGGCAGTTGTTTACTTGTTTGTAAAGTGTGCATCGAGTTGAGAGTGTCAGCGAAGTAGTAAAGTAATGAAGCCGTTCTGTTTCATTTCTACAAATTTAATAATTTAATTTCTATTCAGGGGTTTTTTTTAAAGGATGGACTGGAACCTGAGCAACAAGTTAAATTTTTTGAAAGTGCAAGTGCACATGAGGCTAAAAAGGCCTCCCTTCCATTTTTCTAAAAGAAAAGTGAACTTCATGTTGACGTGGAGCAGCACACGGTAAAGTTGTAGATAATAAACAGGCTCTGGTAACCAACACTGTTCAATGCACCTTCCACATCATCGCTTGGCTAATGGTCTTTGCGGCACCTGCAACACGGAACTATGGCTGTCGATTGCTCGAGCCCGCTCGAGGTGATGGTGAAGAAAAGGAGGAAACTACTAACTGCGGGTGCTGTGATTTTAAAACTTTAAATATATTTCGGCTCTCGAATGAAAAGAACCAAACAGTTTTAAACCATTTGGGGGAAAAAAGAACATTAACGCAAAAAAATTTACTCGATCGAATTTCCATCAGCGAATCTCCGAAAAAGATCGTGTTCGAAGCGAGAAAAACTCTACAACATGTAGTAAAGCCCGGATTGACGCCAAAGAAGGTGATGCTATGTGTTTGGTGGGATTGGAAGGACATCGTGCAATATGAGCTGCTACCGCTTGGCAAAACGATTGGCTCGGATATTTACTGTCGACAATTATCGAGATTGCAACAAGGAATTCAAAAAAAAATCGGCTGGAATTGGTCAACAGAAAGGGCGTCGTTTACCACAATGACAACGCCAGATCACACACATCTTTAACTATCCGGCAAAAATTGAGAGAACTTGGCTAGGAAGTTTAAATGTATTCCCTACTGGGTCCTTCCATAGAATGAGAAAAGCAAAGCGCCCAACAAGAATCTCTCTCAAAGGTTTGCTCGTCTTAGACTGATTATGGAATGAAACCAAATTGCCAAAAAGATATTGGTCACACCTGAACGAAAAACAGATATTGTGGAAAGGAGCGATCTTCTAAACTAAAATGGAGGAATTTTCAAAGGATGCGAGATATCAAGAAGTGAAAAGCTAACAGGAAAATAAAGAGTTGGAAAGAGTGTTAAATCAGTCAGAGACTCGACTAAAGGCCATTTTAGGTGAAATAACTATTTTCATACCCCGCGAGTAGCAAAATAATAAGTTTTGATAAGTAAATTGAAAATGGGATCTGCGCTAAAAGGGCAAAACCAATTCACGAAACCCAAGTGCAGTGGAAAAATTCGAAGTATAAAATCTATGCAAAAAAGAGAACAATGTCAACTTGGACACGACACGATACTAATTTTACATCAGCCTCGGACAGAAAAAGTGTCTCATTTGGCTTAATAGTAGCCCAGCATCAAAAGCAATGTGCCATTATCAATCTCCTCCCAGTCGTCAA
>QYTT01078930.1:0-30780 GCA_006980735.1 Dasypogon diadema | reverse complement strand
GGGGACTTACACGTATTTGTCAAAGTTGAATGTGTGCCTTCCCCGCTTCGTGCTCATGCCGAGAATGAGAATATGTGGCTTCTCCTCCATAGCGTACAATTTTTATTTGTTTTTCGCTTGAATTTAAAAACAGATGAGAATCTTGTACAAAGCAATAAGGTGGATACGAAGAAATTTTCCTATTGTTCCTAAATTTTGAACGACTCAAAGCATCCCTGCGACGCTGCCACACGCTAGGATTGAAGTCTATTTCGGGACAGGACGGTCTATGCAACGTCGATTGCCCTGTTTGGCAGTTGTTTACTTGTTTGTAAAGTGAGCATCGAGTTGAGAGTGTCAGCGAAGTAGTAAAGTAATGAAACCGTTCTGTTCCATTTCTACAATTTTAATAATTAAATTACTATTCAGGGGGTTTTTTTTTTAAAGGATAGTAATATCTAGAAGATGGACTGGAACATGAGCAACAAGTTAAATTTTTTGAATGCAAGTGCACATGAGGCTAAAAAGGCCTCCCTTTCATTTTTCTAACAAAAGGAAAGTGAACTTCATGTTGACGTGGAGCAGCACACGGTAAAGTTGTAGATAATAAACAGGCTCTGGTAACCAACACTGTTTAGTGCACCTTCCACATCATCGCTTGACTAATGGTCTTTGCAGCACCTGCAACACGGAACTATGGCTGTCGATTGCTCGAGCCTGCTCGAGGAGATGATGAAGAAAAGGAGGAAACTACCACCAGCGGGTGCTGTGATTTTAAAACTTTAAATATATTTCGACTCTCGAATGAAAAGAACCAAACAGTTTTAAACCATTTGGGGGAAAAAAGAACCTTAACGCAAAAAAATTTACTCGATCGAATTTCCATCAGCGACTCTCCGAAAAAGATCGTGGTCGAAGCGAAAAAAAGTCTACAACATGTAGTAAAGGTGTTTGGTGGGATCGGAAGGACGTCGTGCAATATGAGCTGCTACCGCTTGGCAAAACGATTGACTCGGACATTTACCGTCGACAATTATCGAGATTGCAACAAGGAATTCAAAAAAAATCGGCTGGAATTGTTCAACAGAAAGGGCGTCGTTTACCACAATGACAACGCCAGATCACACACATCTTTAACTATCCGGCAAAAATTGAGAGAACTTGGCTAGGAAGTTTAAATGTATCCGCCGTAGACTATTAATGACAAGGTAATGCCAAACTTATTTTACTAAAGAAACTTACGTTTACTTGTTAATTGTGTTTGTTTTTTAATTCTGACTCAAATGCTTATGAGAGAAAGGGGACAAAGTAGAATGGCAATAAAAATTGAGTAAAAACCAAAAATCGAAAAATATTTCGCTTGTTTTAGTTCCACTGCAACAAGAAATTTGTAAAAAATTTGTTGAGGATGTTTGTTTCAGTGAAACTAAAACATGCGAAATATTATTCAATTTTTGAATTTTAAATCAAAGTTCCACCAAAAGTTCTTCTTATTTAAAAAAAAAAATTGAGTATTTAAATTGGGCCTCACTTTTACCCCTAGATTTTCATCAATAAATCAATGAAAGAATAATGCGCACTAAAAGAGTACTTGATGAATTTGTAGACATTCCTATGTTAAAATTCATTGACGTTGGGTGGTGTACGTATGTTGATTACTTCATTAATGAAGTAATGAAACAAATTTCCTACTGGGTCCTTCCATAGAATGAGAAAAGCAAAGCGCCCAACAAGGATCTTTCTCAAAGGTTTGCTCGTTTTAGACTGATTATGGAATGAAACCAAATTGCCAACAAGATATTGGTCACACCTGAACGAAAAACAGATATTGTGGAAAAGAGCGATCTTCTAAACCCCTTACAGATTCTAAATATCTTTTTGGCATTGTGTTATTCCTTGGCATTAAGAAAATGGAGGAATTTCCAAAGGATGCGAGATATTAAGTAGTGAAAAGCTAACAGGAAAATAAAGAGTTGGGAAGAGTGTTAAATCAGTCAAAGGCTTGAATAAAGGCTATTTTAGGTGCAATAACTATTTTCATACCCCGCGAGTAGCAAAATAATAAGTTCTGATAAGTGAACTGAAAATGGGATCTGCGCTAAAAGGGCAAAACCAATTCACGAAACCCAAGTACAGTGGAAAAATTCGAAGTATAAAATCTATGCAAAAAGAGAACAATGTCAACTTGGACACGACACGATACTAATTTTACATCAGCCTCGGACAGAAAAAGTGTCTCATTTGGCTTAATAGTAGCCCAGCATCAAAAGCAATGTGCCATTATCAATCTCCTCCCAGTCGTCAAGAATATAAACATTTTGCAAAAGAGATAAGTTGAAATCTCGTGAACTTACTGAACTCGAGTGATAACCAGAATTTCAACAGAATCATTCAACATTGTTTTTCTGATCGCGAAGCCAAAATTTTTCATGCTATATTTGCATTTCCAGCCAAACTGAACTACTGTCCCATAATCCTTATTTACCTACATTCCCCGGGAGGCAGATTACTAAATCCTAAGTTGGGGGTAGACGAAAGATGATTACAAGCTACTTTTGTAGGGGAAACTGGTGATCAAAATAATTAATGGTGCGATCAGCAATCGCATATCATCGAGGTCACAAAAAAACACCCGCCACTACGTCTGGAAAAACAAAAACTACGCCAATCATCGTCCAAAGAGCAGACAAAAAGCACTATTAGCATGATATATGATGTGGACCTGTGTGATTCAGCGAAAGTAAGGAATTATGATATGTTGTCGTGATCTCCGGAGGCGCGTGTCGTCATAATTGCACTGTAGATGTCGATCAACGAAACCTGTAGAAAGAGTCTATTGCGTAATCTTTGAGTTTTTACTATTCTTTGGCGATTATTAGTGTAAATCCTCTTAAAAGCTTTTTTTTTTGTACTTGACTTTTGAGGAACAAACAGCAGGAGGGTGAATATCAAGACAGTTTCTGGTTGGGTTAATGCCAACTCTTAGCATGGTTTGGTACATACGGGTTACTGGCTCACCTGAATGAACAGTCGGTGGCGGGTTGTTTAGAGTTCTGCTCCTGTACGTAATTGAATCTTACGTGAATAACGAGATTTGAGAGGAGCATGCAGTGAACTCAGTGCGCAGATTATCGAATTCGGAAAATAGTTCATGTGTTGGCGCGTGTTTGGTGAAAAAATTTCCGGAATATTTTTTTGTAATCCACTATTTCTATACCTGTGTGACTTCTAGTGAAATTTTGTTTTTCGTTTTTTATTTTGGCCGCGATCATCGGTCGACGATCTAAAAAAGTGAGATTTCCTAGAATTTTAGAGTTTCATTAATTTCTCTATAATGCAAAATTATTCTGGCAAGTGTTCAAAGATTTACGCTCGGTTGATCGTTTATAAGAAGATATTTTAGATGTGGCGATTAAACGGTTACGAACGGGTCTCACGTTCTCTCTAAAAACTAATAACTTTTATGATGTCCGCAAATAAGTAGTATTGAAAGCTTGCTTACTTTATGAGTGTGGGAGTTACTATTACTGGGTGCGATCTACCAAGCTGTCTCTGCACGTTCTCACTATTGAGCAAATTAATTGGAGGTTCCGAGTCCGACCCCCGCTTTGTAATCAATCCCTTTGTCGTCTGATGATTGTGTAACATTTTCCATTGTGTTATGAGACCTAAGTAGGATAGACTATAGAACTCAAGCATACTTATGGCTTCATAATAAGGTAGCTTCTTGCAAAAATTAATATACAACTTGGTATCGAGTCATCATTTAGCAGCCATAAGTATACTTTGGACATGACGGTTTTGAAAGTGTAGGGCTCAATAACTTGAATGCAGAGTTTTCCTATAGACCACAATGTAGGTTCTAGCAAACTTACTTCATTGTGGGCATAAACTATAGTTGCCTTTGAGAAAAACAAGTTCCCGCACTTGAACTTTTCGACTATAGTTACTCAACCATGATATTTCTATGCCTCGAGGGGGCACACAATGTATGAGATGTACAAGTTTTCTTGGCATGATGCATTATCATGATGGAAAATTGTTTTGTTTCGTGACAAACAATAGCACAGTTTTTTAATGAAGTCAAATCTTGTACTTTTTTCGGTTAATTTTAAGCAGTGGAAAAAACTTTACTAGAGAGTAGTTGATATTGCAACGATCTTGATAAAGACAAATCAACGATCTTAATGGAGGCAGGTTCAAATTCTTGTGATTCGATCGTCTATCCAAAATTGAAACTTTCTCCAGCCAGAGACGGCAACTCTCATAGATTGCACTTGATTGTAGCATCACCGTGCTAATTCGGATCAATGATACTAGTAGTACATTGATACAGTTTCAGACAAACCAAGCCTTTTCATTCTAGTTACTAAGAACTTAACTGTCTGAGCTATCAACAGACTCTCTTGAGACTGTTGATTGTGGGTTGTCGATTGAAGTCGACTTGTCAATAAAGCCCCAAATTAAAAAAATTGTAAAAAGCCTTTTGTTATTGACTTCAATTAATAATTATAAAAAAACTCGATTTTCTAGATTTTTCTAAAGCTCTTCGTCAAAAGTTTAAACTTATAGAAGAGCCGATTTTGGCCTGAAATCTTTAACACACGACAATCACAATTGGACCCTGTATTTCAAGATTTAAACTACATATATATATATTAGGAGTTTGCATTGTACTTCGCTATAATATATACCTTTTTGGCATTTATTTCAATAACAAAAGCTATGACTTTTTCCCACTTTTCTGGTAGAAATTAAATGCCGTGGCGATAGAAGTCTCTGTTGTTGGAAATGTCCCATTCAACAACCTATTTTTCGGTTTTGTTATGATCGCCTGCTTTTAGTATCCGTGCCAAAGAAATTATTTCTTCCACACGGATACCAAGGCAATCATAGTAGGAGAATAGCGGTAGCCCCAAAAAGGCATCCGATCCGTTTCACGCCTAAATTATAGGATATCGAGTTAACAGCCTATGGTAGAGTTTATACGGCTGATACACCATTTGTTCTAGTTTTTACCCTTCATCCCCTATTTTTATATATAGCCACAATCAAGACTGAGTTCCTTAAGTGCATTGGCATACGCTTCAAACCCTTGGTTACGAACACGCGTATATTACCAGAATTGTATCATATCTGTGCAAGGCTAACTACTACGTCCCTTTTAATGGCGTTATATCTAAAGGATGCTCGAATGCAATTGTCTCATCCCGCATCCATCCTCAAAGCGCATTTATATATAGCTTTTACGTTCGACTGAAATTTTTCCTCTAATTAACAATAAAGGACCAAGACGAGAACTATGTGGTGTGCCATAATTTTGGCAAAATTGCCATTGGAGGATGAAACATCCCAGGTATATTTGAAGACTACCCAAAACTATGGAAACCATTCAAGAAATTTGAAGAATACTTCGATTATTCTCTTCATTTCACGATCCAACATCCAATAGTGCAGATTTTATCTTCTATGAAAAATAAATCACAGGATAAATTATAAACTTCTTAAATTGTATCAAGTTGCTTGAACTATTCATTGCTGGTTTTGAATTTTACTGACATTAATTACGACCCCGCTGCGGGCTATGTAAGCAGCACACTCACTATTCATCCAATTAAATCCATAACAACTGACTTGCACCAGCATTATAATCGCTAACTCTATCTATCTAACGGCTTTTTGATGCAGGAGGGAGCCCCATTAATTAAATCTGCAACATTTTGTTTTTGTTCGAAAATAAAATGAAACTGGAATTATGTGTGATCCTGACACTTTTGTCATTTATGGAGCTGCCGCCGGTGGAACCATTTCGGGTTTTGGGATTATTTCCACATCCCGGAATCAGTCACTTCCACTTTTTTCATCCATTGATGAGGGGACTGGCTAAAGTAGGCCATGAAGTCACCGTAGTAAGCTATTTTCCGGACAAGGATCCTATTGCAAACTACACTGATCTTCAGCTCACTGATCTACCGGCTCTGACAGATTTTTTCGATGTTAAGGTAAGAGATCGCGAAGATTTTATTATCAACAGATACTAACCTTTCTTCAATTGTTCAGTTGTTTAAAAGGAGCTACACGGACATGCCGTTTAGAGAGTTCTTCATGATCCACAACTTCGGTGTGATGTCGTGTGAAGCTCTGCTAAACTCCACGGCACTTTCACAGATCTTGAAGGCTCCCAAGCCCTACGATGTAATTATAGTAGAGCAGTTCAACAGTGATTGTGCTACTGGAGTTGCACATTTGCTAAAGGCCCCGTTAATTGGTTTAAGCAGTTGTGCTATTATGCCATGGCATTATAGACGGATGGGAATTCCAAATTTGCCGTCCTACATACCCGTGATTTTCTTGGGACACTCTGAAGAGATGGGATTCTTGAGTCGAGTGCAGAACTTTTTGTATTTTCACTCCGTCAATATATTGTACAGGTGAGATACTATTAGACCAGTTTTCTTACATTTTTTGTGTAGACTGGTGAGGTGGTGTCTTTCCAGTTTTTCAAAATATCATTTCATTTTTACAGACACCTAACACAAACGAAAACCAATGAACTATTGAGGAAACGTTTCGGAGATTTGGTTCCTGATGTGCGAGACATCGAATCTGATTACAGTTTACTTTTCATAAACCAACATTATTCACTCAGTGGAGCGAAACCCTTGTCGCCTGCAGTTATTGAGCTTGGAGGGCTGCACATCCAAGAGATGAAGCCATTGAATGCGGTAAGAACACGATCACGTCACACCAATTATTCTCCTCTATCACCTTTCGCTTCTTTTGATTTGCAATTAAAATCCCCAAAATGACTCTACATATAAAGTCCACCAAGAACAAGACTTGAATGTCATTTGTCGCTGTCCCAGTTAACGTCAGCCGAAAAACATTGCTTGATTTGCATACAATTGCGCGGCTAAATGTGAACTATGCCTTAAGAGTCAATGGAAGTTTGCGTCAGTGGCTAATTTATCGGATTTGTTTTCGTCTGTTTTTACAGGATATTAAGCGAATATTAGACACCGCAGAGCATGGAGTTATCTACATCAGTTGGGGTTCATTGATACGATCCGATTCACTTCCGGCTGACAAAAGGGAAGCTATTCTGAATGCAGTTAGTCGGTTGGATCAAACGGTTCTGTGGAAATGGGAAAATGACACCCTCCCAAATCAACCGAAGAACGTTTTTATTAGGAAGTGGATGCCTCAAAAGGAAATTCTCTGCCACCCGAACGTTAAGGTGTTCATGAGTCACGGAGGTTTGCTAGGGAGCTCTGAGGCAGCCTACTGCGGTGTTCCTGTTGTTGTCACACCAATTTTGGGTGACCAGTTCCTGAATGCTGCTGCTCTGGAGCACCGTGGAATGGGAACTATTTTGCCGTTGCACAAAATTACTGAGGAAGCGGTATTTACTGCCCTTAAAACGGCGCTCAGTAGCAAGTAAGTGTGAAGACCGTTTGGATACTTTGCGGGAGGAAAATGTCCAAGCTTTCATGTATCTGTTAAAGCCGGATAAATTTCCTCAAACCTAACCATGACCTTTAACAGTATGGTAAAGTTCTGCTAGGAATAAGTCGCAATTACTTAAATTTCAAAGTCATCGAAATTTCATTCATTAAAACTTGACATTTTGACCCCCAAAAACTAGATGTCGACATTTGCAACTTTAATGCCCATTAAAAAGTTCTTTTTAATTGGAACTTTTTATTTCAGATTTTGGGAAAATGCTAAAAAAGTGTCAACATCTTATCGAAATCGTCCCCAGAAGCCCTTGGATACGGCAATTTGGTGGGTAGAACATGTGGTCAATACAAAGGGGTCACCACTAACACGGACAGTATTAATAGAAATGCCATGGTACGTCGAGTATTCCCTCGATGTGTACGCATTTCTTGCCACTATTTTTTCTGGTGTTTTTATATTGCTCAGGCTTTTGCTAAGATTGTTATCCTCTAGAAAAAAAGATGTTAAGAAAACAAAAACGTCTTAGGGTCATGGTCTTTGCTTAGTATAAGATAAGTTGATATACCTCAAGGCAATTTTTGTGATTTTAGAGGAAGTTTTCATATTAAATTATTTTTAAACTATAAAAAAAAAACTTTGAGTTTATTTATGTTTACAATTTAAAAACCTTGGTTCTTATTTTTGCAAATTGTAATCTTTTTCACTTTTCACTCTGTGGATTGGGATTGAAATGTGAGGTTCTAGTCTGAGACAGTTGATCTTTGAGATTTCCTGCTTGAAATTGCTCTCATCATGATGAGGATGGTGATAATATGGATAAATGGAAGAGTCTCAACTTACAACTAGCTTCGCAAAAGTGTCTCTCACAGCACCAGGATATAGCGATGGATTTGCTATTTGATAAATAAAAAATCGGAAATTTTCAGCCCTAGGAAAGGGTTGCCCAATTGAATAACTGCCAGGATATTTCAGTTTTACTAAAATACTTATTCTCCAAATTTTATCCGTCTACTTCGAAGCGTTCTCGTTTTAGAAGAAAAACCCGATTTTTCATTTGATATAGCGCTGAAGTTTTCATATGGCAACCCTATGAAGAAGTTATCTAAAATGGCTCGACTTCGAACTTGATTTTCCCACTTTAATAAAATATCTGTGTACCAAATTTCAAATTTCTAGCTCGAGGCGTTTTCAAGGTAACACGTGGATAGGCAGACAGACGGACATCTATTAAACGATATCTTTTTTTATCGGATTAATGGCAATATAGTTTATTTCTCTCTATCATGGATATTTTTGTGCTTAAAACCAGGGCATTAAAACGTTTTTGGTTGCTTGATGATCGGCTTTATTAGATAGAAAGAATTTCCTGGATTGTAGACAGACAAGAGATAAATGTATCTTCGGTCATTTGGAATATGCCACAGCAAAAATTATTGAGAAAAAGATAAAAGAGCTGAAATATCGAACATTTGTATTCTACACAATCGAATATCGCCTATTAAGAAACATAGTGAATAAATTCACGACGATGTATGATCAAGAAGACTAAAGAAAATACTTACCCCGCTGTCTAGAAAATTATTACCCGAAATTGGATGTGCTCCAGTTTCATTACATTTGTGTCACAAACCCATTGACCGAGACACTTCAATTGCATCGGTCTACATCTGCGACGAAAACGATCCAGCAACACAGCTTAGTGATTTATTAGTCCGGCATTGAAATGTTTATCGTATCAGAAAAAGGCCTTATCTGACACTTAGCCGTACTCATTCCGTCCATGTTTTCGAATGGCGGCAAGAACAGTCGTGCGAATTGCAAATACCTACTCCACTATCATCTTATCAGATATCAGACAACGTAAGAAAACACATCTCAAAGGGTATTGAACTGATAAGGCATCACCTCAAAACAATGATTCATAGACTATTCCAAAATATCGGGAATTAGAACACCTTTCCCCGGCTATAAATATCACGCGGAGCAGACGCTCCATCGATCTTATCTTAGGCGAGTCGACACTCGCATCCTCGTCCACGAGACGATTTCTGCTATTGCGGCGAATGAAGTACAATGGGAAAGTAAATCGTCTGCTTCCTCGACGAAATTCAGTTGAGCACGAGACTCCACCGAAATCGGACAATTAGTCGATTGCGACTGATCTTCATTAGCTGTGACGATCGCGATCTCATCCTTGGCACACTAAGAGTTCCCTGATAAAAGTTTTGAGTGCGGGGGTCAAATAGAAAATTTAATTTTAGTGGAACTGTGGATCCATTCGGATCTTGGATTGTTTGCACGCGGTTCGAGGGAGCTTCGGTACATAGAACGGTACAGTATTGCTTAACTGATGATTATTTCGAGCACGTGTTGGGTAAGTGTGGATTGCTTCAAAATTACAGAAACGCGATCTAATTGTTTGCAAAAGTGTTAACTGAAACGGTTCTGATAAACCAGACACTCGCGTACCTGATCTGCAAGGTAGGCTTTTCAAATTATGCAATTCTTTGAGGGGCTGCTTATCAGCTCGAGCCCGCTTTCCGCTCTGTAAGAAGACACCGGGTTGACCTCTTCATGCGAGGTAAACAGAATCACGCGTTCTTGGATGAAGGGCACACGATCAGTCCGTTCTACTTCGAAATTTGTGAAAATCATGCGTGCGGTGTGATTTTCAATTACCAACGGGTCTGTTTCTGTTCAGTTTGTGCGCGGAACTTTTCGCTACCGGGCGCCTTTTTGGGGTGTTCTAAAAAGCTTCCCCTTGGTCGACAAAAAAAAAGTGAAGTGAATTGATTTATGTCCGGCTGTTCTAAAAATGGGCAGTGCATTAACTGGCGATAATTGAGCGGTGTGCGCTTCATTTCAAGACTTCGGGCAACAACACACAGTTCAGTGGCTTATGTAATATGACTAACATGCAGGCAGACTTGTAATTTATTTCGAGGCAGAAATTTATTGGCAATTTATCAATACCACACGTTCTGGTTCTGATTCTGATAAGGGTTGTTGTTCTGGGATCCACTGTGTGTCTGTTTTTTTATTGAAGAGACTGCGAGGTGTTATCGAAAAAAATATTGAAAGAAACATCACGCGGAATGGATGTGGTTTATGGTTGCAAAAATTTTATTAGTGAACAGAGTAATAAATTCTGGAGGTAATTGTCGCAATTAAAAGTGTCAGAAATGAGTGATAATGTGAGGAAACTACTTCCCTGATTCTGTCTGAGTTGAAGGCATGTGGTGATAGGTGAAGTGGTCAAGTGATTGCCAAGAAGTCCTAACACTTGTGAAGCAATGTACTGACACGATCTTTGAAGGTTCTTAAGAGGCTAGTTTTTGCTGGTGAGCGCTACTACTATTGAATTTCATTGCTGTTATCTAATTGTGGAGATTTTGTACGATGTCGGTTCAAAAGTAGGCTTGGTGGGGAATTCGCTCCAAACATCAGTGTGTGACCACAGAGGAATCAGAGGACTTTCAACTATTTTCAACAATTGTTTCGCCTGACTGTTAGAAATATTCTTTGGCAACAGGTGTTGGGTGGTTCAAACGAACACTTTATCGACTATAAAGCAGTCTTCTTACTCGTATCAGCGCAGGGTTTCCCATCTCATCAAACAATCCCGTTTAGGTATTATCTCACAAAGTGACTACAAGTGTTCTTCGAAGTGAATTTCACTTCAAAATTTAATTCAATTCAAATGTTTGTGTCCACCAAGTGCCTCCATCTTATGTTGAATAGAACTGAGATCTGTTTGATTTCGTTCCTGTTCTTCGTGGTGTTCCTCAGGGATCAATTGCAGGACCTTCGCTATTTAACTCTGGTAATAAAGCGTTACAAATACCCCAAATATATGTCATGAAGCAACACCTTTTGAAGAAGCTTCTTTTTCAATACCCATATTTCTCTATTAATTATCCTTGTCGAATATTAAGTATCGATACTTTGGAACACTAACCTACTGTTACCTGTTTATTATCGTGGATTATTCATTATATTAATACTGACGCTGAGAAGCTGATGTCACGAGAAATTAAGCGTAGTGAAGAGGTAGAATATTTTTTTTATTTACCATACTATATCACCATCTGGAAAAAGAATTGTATAAGTCCTAAAACTGTTCCCATAAGACTACGCACATATGTTAATACACCTCTGAGCATAAATGACTGAGAATGTCGGAAATTTGTATCATACTGTGGTGTAAAAAATAAAATAAATAAAGAAATATAGTTTACAAAATAAAATATTGTGTTCAAAAATACCACAACAAACAATACTATTTTCTTAATTTTTCGGCGCTTTGCATAACATTAACAATATAAGCAATCCGAACGGTTTGACCTTCAGGGGTAAACGCAATCTTTTCTCCTATCTCAAAAGTGGCTACATCAACTAAGAAAATAAAAAAATATCTTTTCTTTACAGTGAAAATGGTTTTCGCTCAAGTTATCACAATATTCGCAGCAGTTCTGACAATATCAGATGGATACCAAATCCTAGGACTATTTCCCCATCCGGGAATTAGTCACTTTCACTTCTTTCATCCGATAATGCGCGGATTAGCTGAAGCCGGACATGATGTAACAGTTGTCAGTCAATTCCCTGACAAAAGTCCACCTGCCCATTACAGAGATCTACCACTGAAGGGAGTTAGCACACTAACCGATTCGGTTGATCTCAAGGTAAGTAGAGGCAAGAAGCAATAACAACAACGGATATGTGCAATTTACCCAGATATACCGAGGCCAATGAACCTCTGAAACTAGTTTTAACGACCACAAGAGTATTTTGCAAGATGTAACAATAACCGCGTTACCGCCATTCGATGAGCGATCACTCTGCGACAATTGAAAGTAATTAAAATCCAATGTTCAATTATTAATTTACAGATGTTCGAGAATCGCCAGTTCTACATGCAATTCATGGAGTTCTTCCTGCTTGACGAGTGGGCGAAAAAAGCCTGCGAAACGGTTTTCAAGTCTGACGCGCTGGCCACAATTCTCAAGCAGACGAAGAAGTACGATGTTATTATCATGGAGCAGTTCAATACGGACTGTATGATGGGGGTGGCATATATCTTAAAGGCGCCGGTGATAGCGCTTAGCAGCTGTGCACTTATGCCATGGCATTACGACAGGATGGGGAATCCCCACAATCCTTCGTACATTCCGTCCTTGTTTATGGGCCAGTCAGAAGAAATGAGCTTTTTGCATCGGATGGCGAATTGGATAAGTTTTAACGGATTGAAAATTTTATACAAGTAGGGCGGAAAAGATGAGTTGATTTTGAAAGGATTATTAACCGTTTGATTTTCTAGATACTACCGTGAGACTGCTGACACTGAATTTATTCGAAGGAAGTTCGGAAATGATGTTCCAGACGCGGGAGTGTTAGTCAAGGAGACGAGCCTGATGTTTGTTAATCAACACTATTCCTTGAGTGGGGCTAAACCACTCTCCCCAGCGGTCATTGAGTTGGGTGGAATACACATTCAGAAGGCTAAGCCACTCGATGTGGTGAGTAATTTGTTAGATACATTTCCGTATGAAACGACTAAAGATACTCACTCCACATTCAGGACATACAACGAATTCTTGACAATGCAGAGCACGGTGCCATTTATATCAGTTGGGGTTCCATGATTAGGGCAGAAACGCTCCCGGTGGAAAAACGTGAAGCCATTTTGAGGGCAGTTAGCCGATTAAAACAAGTCGTGCTGTGGAAGTGGGAGAATGAAACGCTTCCAAAACAACCAAAGAATGTTTTTATCAGGAAATGGATGCCGCAGAGAGAAATATTGTGCCATCCTAATGTGAAAGTATTCATGAGTCACGGTGGATTGATGGGAAGTTCTGAAGCAGCCTATTGTGGTGTTCCTACCGTTCTGACCCCAATGTATGGCGATCAGTTTTTGAATTCTGCAGCAATGGTGCATAGAGAAATGGGAACCATTCTTCGTTATGAAGATATAGCCGAAAACACAGTGTTTAAAGCGATCAAGAAAGCGTTAGAGCAAAAGTACGCAACATCTAATGGCATTTTCTGAACATATTTAAAACGATTTTTCTTACAGGTCGATGGATAATGCAAAAATGGTTTCGTATTCGTTTAGAAACAGACCGAAAAAAGCTCTTGAAACCGCAATTTGGTGGGTGGAGCATGTTGCTAGAACTGAGGGGGCACCACTAATCAAACCGTTTTCTGTTTACCTTCCGTGGTATGCTTACTATTGTCTCGACGTCTATCTATTCTTTATTTCAATTTTATGTGTGTCTGTTGGAAGTTGGATCTGGGTAATAAGACGATTCTGTTCTAGAAAACTTTCTAGCGACAAGATGAAGAAACAATGAAACGTTTTGTACTTTTGTGATAAACTAACTTTAGTAAGAATTTATTTGTACCTGTAATTTTATTGAAAAGACGTGAAAATTATATGTTTTCGAATAAAATTATGAAACAAGCTCCAAAAATTGTTTCTGTACGGTTGGTCTGATTAGATCACCTGAAATAACACGGGAGAATGAGATCTGAAGGTCTACATGGAACTTCTTCTTCTCACCAGGAGCATAGTGTGATGTCGATTCACTAAAATATCGATGATCTTAATACAGACTGCCGAAAATGATATTTGCCTAAGGACTTCTCCAGCTCCCGAAACGTCTTTATTATGGATTACACCTTGGTGCTGAAGTTGCGGCCGTAGGGATCGATCGGTAAGCCTTTATTACTCCCAGATTTTTGGACAAGAGCATGAAACTTACTTTAAGTTGTAATCGCTGGCCAACAGATGACATGAATTTCCGAAATTGTTCCGGACCTGTTTAGAGCTCAGTATTTCTTTTTGACTTTTCTTCAGTTTCGTTCATTTTTTGTTTTCTTTTCGCTTTCAAAAGTTGCTGGAAAAAGTTTTCCTAAGTAAATTTTAATATTTATTAAAATAGTGATGTGAATTCGTGAGTGGTTCAAGAAGGTGCAAATTTGAAGTGCGTGCACTCTTATAGACAAGTGAATGAAATTATCTTTATTATTATTCTGTTTTTTAAGAGGCCACCTTGAGTTTATGGACTCTCATAACCAAGTGGCCACGTGGCGCACAAGAATATCCTGAACTCACCGCTTCTTCATCGAAGCTAACATGATTTATGTGGTTTAACGATAGCATATAACAACCCCAATGTAAAAATTAATGAATTTTAATTAAAAAAATAAATAAAAATTGACTTTTTTAAACAAAAATAAATAAGAAATTGCTTTGCTTGGAGTCAATTTAAATACAAACCGGATGTGACGTTTAGAACAAATCGAGAAACTACCAAGAAAATTGAATGCTGGCAGCCCTAATCGCTATCTTTTTCCGATAGGGGCCGCAACTTTCATCAAAAAACCTTCAAATCAAATGTCATTCGTGGACTACTGTCACTGACGGTGAAGTGCTTCGTGCTTGTAGTGTTATTGCAGATTCTTTGATTTTATTCAAAATTTCGCAATTTTTTTTGATTTCATTTGCCAGATTTTAAAGACAAAATGAGAAAAATCAGAGTTTATGTCGTTGGTGTCGGAATGACAAAAGTAAGTGTGAAAAATGTACAGTTTTTCGGACCAAGTTTTTGGAATACTTCCGAGACTGGTTTTATCAATTTATTTTTACGAAATAGTTGTTTTTGTGTGTTTGCTTCAATTGTGAAAGTAATCTTTTTCACGCAGTACTGGTCACTAAACACAGATCTCATCCTAAGACAAAATTGCGAGTCAATGGACAGCAATTCAATCTTATCCAATGCACTTTGCCCTCGTTCTTATTTTTGTATTTTGTTTGCAAACTCATTCCAGTTAATCTTGCTCTTGCTGATAAATATTAAAAGGGAGTGATAACAAGACTATTTATTTTATTGGAATTAGGAAGGAATGGGTGGTGAAATTACAAGTTCACGCAACAGGGAACTGGTTTTTTTAGTTAACCGTATATTCTAGCTTCTTAGCAAATGTCTGATGGTACTTTGGAGGCAAGGCAAAGCTGGTCAGAGGCGATGTAATGTAATTTGTATGACAGTAAATTTGGGTCGTTGAAATGTAGTCTTGATAGGCTTCTTCGCAGTCTCTGCAAAGAATGACTGTGCAGTTGTACCAAGCTATGAAAAAGCTGTAAAAAATTGCGATTTCAATAGAACCGGTCTTGAGTGTGATGCGGTCTTTGAGATGGCTTCTTTGAGAAAGTACAAGTTTTAATAAACGTTAGTTTATGTAAAATATTGGGTCCTATTCTGCGAAAACATTTTATGTTATGTTACATAAAATTCGTATTGTAATCGTCAAAAAAGATACGATCACGTAACATAAAATTTACTCTAACATAAGAAGACCTCTTTCAAGCATCTTTTACGAATTTTGTGTTATGTTACGAGCCTTCAGTAACAAATATTTTATCTTAGTTCTAAGTGCCTTAATTTTAAATGCATTTAGAAAATTTGTCAATTTTTGAATAAGTACGTAAAAATTGTGTTTTCCAATTTCTAATGAAATTATTTAAAAATATAATTTATGATAAAAATATAATAGAAGTTTTTACAAGATTACTGGGTAAAATGATTTTAATACGACGCATTAGAATACGGATTTCGTAAAATAAATTTTATGTTAGGATCTTAATATAAAATATATTTTACGAAAATCATTAGAATAGGGCCCATTGTGTTTTACTTAGCCAATTGCCTTTTGAACACTCCTCTTGCCCTGTAACTACTACATTTTATCGTACCATCGCGTAGGGAATGCATCTTCTTTTTCATTTGAGATAAAAAACAAACCGATGTCGCGTTTAGTTTCCGAGATATCAACCCTTTCATCTTTTAACAGAGTTTTTGAACACCCTTCGCCCTGCAACTGTTACATTTTATTGCAGTATCGTGTGGAGGTCAACTCCTTCTTTTATTTAAGATCACACACGTACTGATATTTTATCTAATTCTCGAGATGTTAGTCCTGTTGCCTTTGAATTGCACTTTTTAACACCCTCTCGCCCTGCATCTTTCATTTATAATAAACGTGTTTCGACTCTGGAGGATTTTAATTTGTTTTCATAATCTAAACTATAGAAGCGACTTAGGGAACTATTGTTTCCACAATTCACAACTTTTTCCATTCTCTGAATATCAGAGAGGGGAGGAGAGGAAGGGGCAAGTGTCCCTCATATCCAGGATCTCTTGATAAACTCCATAAATCCACATATGAATTTTCTCCTGTTTACGTTTTCACGTTATAACGAAAAAACTAATTTCTAACGGAAATCACCAAAGATTCGCTTAGAAATTAGGGGCGTTAAAAAATGACGGTGAAAAACAATTCGATCAGGTTACCCTGAAGCCGTCGCGATTATGGGAAGCTTAACTGCAACTCGACGACAGCTCCCATTTCTTTCCAATGGAAGAAAATTGTTCACGTGGCAATTTTCCGCGAAAAGTTCTGGGTTTATCTTGTGTGAACCGTAAAAGTTCAGAGAGCCTATTTTTACGTATAGCGAGCGGCGATTACCTCCTTGAAGTTAGAGTTTAGAGTAAGAGTGTGCAAGTAAGGAAACCCTAGGCGAGTCAGGAGTGCATAATTATTAAAATTGGGTTAGGTGATTTATAACTAATTAATATTGGCGAATAAATGAAGAAAAAATCCAGCAAGTGTTTATTAATTTTGGGGAATGAGAAAATAGCTACACGGCTTGCAGAGGAAGCTCGCAGCGTCGCTTTTGTGCTATTTGTATAACAACAAGAAGAAGCCCCGAGGTACATAACCGCAGCCCCGAGAAATATACACAACACAGTTAAGTTTGGTATCAGAAGATTCCTCTGGATGAATATTTTTAAAAAATGTATAGCTATAATGGTCTACCTCTGTACAGAAGGGGAATGATAATTTGGGATATGGGTGTATTCGGTTATCGCCTCTAGGAAGGATCTATTATAAAAGTAAAATCACGAGTATTTCGGGCTATACCAGGTGCGGACAAGGTAGTTTTTACTATGTACAATAAAGAAAACAACTAATTTTTAATTTTTATCAATTTTAAAAGAACCGTTCTATGTTCATTTCTCGTGAGCCTACCGTTTGCGCTCCAGTAATGGAACTTTTTCCATAATTGTAGTAAAAATACCACTTTTTGTTTTAAAAAAAGTGTGCACTAGTTTCAACACGGCTTGTACAACAATTTTGATTTAAATTAAATTAGTAAAAATCTTACAGCATTCATTCTCAAAACTACAGGGTTAAATCTCGTAACATTTTTCAGTTTGAAAAACCTGGCCGCCGGACAGATGTTTGTTACCCAGACATGGCAAAAGAGGCGGTCACAAAGGCTTTAAAAGATTCAAAAATCGACTACTCCGAAATTAAACAAGCCTGCGTTGGATATGTTTACGGAGACTCGACAAGTGGTCAACGAGCATTGTATGAAGTAGGCATGACTGGTATTCCCATCTACAACGTTAACAATAACTGTTCAACGGGTGCCAGCGCTTTATATTTAGCCAAACAACTAGTGGAAACTGGGAACAATGATTGTGTCCTGGCTCTTGGTTTTGAGAAAATGGAAAAAGGATCGCTCTCTTCAAAGGTAATTCACATTAAGCAGTAGTGGTATGTGTCTCATCTCTTCAATTTCAGTATTTCGATCGAGCGAATCCTTTGGAAAAACACGTAGAGGCAATGTCCGAATTGGCTGAGTTGACAGGAGCACCTATGGCGGCACAGTTGTTTGGAAATGCTGGACTTGAACACATGAAAAAATATGGGACGAAGCCGGAACATTTCGCTAAGATAGCGTACAAAAACCATAAGCATTCCGTTAATAATCCGTAAGCAATTTTAATCGCCAATATTGAGAGCTAAGAACATTTTTTCAGGTATTCCCAATTCCAAGACGAATACACTCTCGAACAAATTAAAAAGTCACCCCAAATCCACGGCATCCTAACGAAGCTGCAGTGTTGTCCTACTAGTGATGGAGCGGCCGCTTGCATTTTGGCTTCAGAGGACTTCGTAAGGAGACATGGTCTGGAGGATCAAGCTGTAGAGATCGTGGGAATGGAGATGAACACTGACTTCCCGTCCAGTTTCAAGGTAAGCGCCCGACTGGTGTTTCAAATAGTTTTGTGTCCAATCATCTTTTGCCTTTTTTCCAGGATAAGAGCGCTTTGAAAATTGTCGGTTATGACATGACTAAAGCAGCTGCGGAACGTCTCTTTGCTAAAACCAATTACAAGCCGCAGGATGTTGATGTTATCGAGTTGCATGACTGCTTCTCAGCAAACGAGCTAATCACTTACGAAGCCTTGGGTCTATGTGAACCTGGAAAGGCTGGAGATCTAATAGATAGGAACGATAACACTTACGGCGGAAAATATGTTATAAATCCCAGTGGTGGCTTGATTTCGAAAGGACATCCCTTGGGAGCCACTGGTTTAGCCCAATGCTCTGAACTGGTTTGGCAGCTTCGTGGGGAGGCTGATAAGCGACAGGTACCAAATGCTAAATTGGCTCTGCAACACAATGTTGGACTGGGAGGTGCTGTTGTTGTTGCACTCTATAGACTTGGATTCCCAAACGCAAAGAAGAAGGTCCAATTCAATCTGACTAACGCTAAAAGTGCTATTGCGGAGAGTCCTGAAGGTTTTAAGGTGGCTCCACTGATGAAGCTGCTTGAATTGGCCATGGAAGAAGATCAAGACAATTTGATTGAGAAAGTTCGCGCTATTTACGGTTTTAAAGTGACTAACGGACCGGGAGGCAAGACCGGTTACTGGGTCATAAATGCTAAAGAAGGAAAGGGCAAAGTCATCTACAATGGAAAGGGTAGGAACTGGTAAAATTCTAAAGGAGTTGAATCGTCTTCACTTCTCACTATTTTTTCAGAGAAGCCAGATATTGTTTTCATCATCAACGATGAGGACGTATTTGATCTGATAACAGGGAAACTTTTGCCGCAAAAGGCATTCTTCCAGGGAAAGATAAAAATTCAAGGAAACATGGGCCTTGCTATAAAGCTCATGGATCTTCAAAGGACAGCTTTGAGCCGAATAGATCATTACAGATCGAAACTATAAACGTTTATGTGTCTGAGTTGATGTGGGCGCGTGGAAACAATGTAGAGTATGATTAGAGTGTTCTAACTCAAAGAGTCTATTAAATATTCCTACTTAATGGTGCAAAAGGATGGGTTTTTATATCTTGTTATTATGGGTGTATGCAACATTTTTTTACGTTAAATACAATAAAGAGATTTAAAGTGAGATTTTTGTGTAATTTTCTCTAATGCATTTTTTAGGGGTGTGCATTTCACACAAAAATGGTTAAAGATAAATTTTTTATGGGAAAGTGGATAAGAGAAGTTGCTTTGCTTACAAACTGTCTTGTTTTCGTGTTAAAGAGCGAGGCCAAATAATTTGAGATTACTTATAGAACTCTATACGGATTACTAGGCCTTTAAATAACAATCTTTACTTAAGGAAGCAAATATTTCGAGGCGTATTCTTTAATCCTCGCAAGTGGCAGTCTTAGGGGGAAGATAATGGCATCGCAAGCAAGGAATATTAAATCTGGAAGGTGCCAGAAGGAGTTTTAGGATTACACAAAGGTTTACAAGTTTTTTGCACTTCAAAACAAGTTAAAAAAAATAAGAAATGTGATCACAGCGAACTAGGGAATTAAACCTGGTACTGAATGCGTGATAATTTTATAACCTTAATCGGTTTTTTTTTTGGTGAAGTTTAAAAATTTTCTTAGAAGAATCTTTGAACTAAATAGTTATGGTCCTTTATTTTCTTTTCTACTCATGAAGATACTTTAATTTCATTTAATTCGTTGTTTTACTAAGAAAAAAATTCTACAAATCCCTTTCTTTGGGCCCAACAAATCAGACTGTATCCCTAATTTTTCCACGAGAAAATAATTTTCTATTCTATATGAACTTTTTAAGCCTAATAGAATTTATAAATATATATTTGTAACAGCAATAGTACAATAGTTTTCTGTGTAGCATGTCCACAGGAGGAACCCTATTACAAAATGGTAAGTAGTAAAAATCAATTATTTCAAACTTGTTTTGTAAAAAAAAAACCATTGGATTTTAATAAAGTAGTTAACGAACTTACCTGACTTTCACTTCATTTTTAATGTTAAGACATAAGACAAATTCTTCCAAGATTAAGGTAAGTGTAGAAATTTACCGAATGCATTTCATCACAGTCACAAGGAAAGGGTCTCAATTTCTTCTAAATATATTGCATCTTTCCAGTTCTAGTATTTAGCTTCTTTATTTCCTACAAGCAAAAAAGACAACTTGTTATTATTTGTAGCAGATCCACTGTTGCTAAATATTGAGGAAAACATAGGAACTATTGTGGGTGTTGCAAATTCAAAAGAAGAATTGAAAATTTTCTTGAGTTTTATTGGTTTTTTCTCGTATTTTTTCAGTTTTTTATAAAAAGCTCTCATGTTTGAACTTGATAATATATATAATTAATATTTATGCCGTGCAGTACTCCTATATGTATATATAATATAGATATCTAAATAAATAAAACATTTTCATCATTTAATCAATATTTCCTTACTTCTTATAATCATTTCACGTACGCACTGAATCAAAACACTAAAAGAACTCAGTAACGAATACAGTAGTATCTGCTCAAGTCTCTCCTAAACAAGGATTTCATTAGAATTTAATTTACACTCTCTCATGTGTCTCATGTGCCCTACTACACTTAAGTTCTTCTACACTTGTACATAAAGTGTATAGCAAAATCCTCAAAATATTATAACAACATTATACGTAACTTTTGGGTTTTTATCCTAAGTTTCCTCTTCATTTCTATGATTTTTATTATTTTATTTTTAATTAACGAAAGGAACGCAAAGGTATATTAATAGGTGTGATAAATAGGACTGGGATAAATAAATATTTTTTTCCGTGTCTTCTCGTGGAAGTATCTTAAATAAATACAATTAGAAAACAGGCAGTCGAGCAACAAAGAAAAATTCGCAGTACTTCAATATTTCTCATTTTATAGACAATCTTTTCTAATTGTAAAAATTGTTCTAAAATTAAATTTTAACTTCGGAAACCTCTGGTTTTCGTTTTGATTTCCAAAACTTAACAAAGCTGTCCTGTTGGCGCGGATTCACTATGACAATCCGACTTCGGTTACTTCAGTGGTTGTTTTTATTGACTTTAAATTAGAATAAACTCTATAACAGATCATTATTTTTCCTTAGGATCACATTTAAGTGCTTTGTTGCCGTACCAACCCTCCTACCTTGCAGTTAAATACCGAGGATAGTGTCTATTTAAGTCTTCTGGACCCACAGAGTTAAATGTTTGTGCAAGAAATTTTGATTATTTAATTTTTTATAGGTTTGGAGAATTTAGACTTTGAGGGATGTACCAGTTTTAGTAATTTCGTTAACGTTTTTTTTGGTTCTAAGAGGCAGAAACTAGACATGCCGCTGCAAGTCTTATATTACCGCCAAAAGAAATTAGTATACAAAGTTAGAAACCAGCCAATTCTACCACAATCAAAATGGTGAGAAAAAGAAAAGAATATGCCGATATTTTCCAAGTTTACAGGGAAAACGTAATTATTTTGTCCTCACAAATGTCTCGTTTGTAAAATTTTTATTATGAATTTAAAAAAAAATTATCTATGAAATATTCCAGTTGAAAATAGAGACTAGAGCCTCTGGGTTAATGATTCTAAGATGACTGACGATTGGTCATAGACGGTTCTAAGCCTTAAATCTTGTCACAAAAAAAACACTGATGGGCCTCAAGGTTTACTGCTTACGCCCCAACTTTTTAAATGAATTTAGAGACAGCAGTCCAACCCAATTGATATCTTAAATTTATAATAAAAACTCTACCTAGGAAAATACAAATAACATCACTGGGTAAAATTTGTAGTAGACAAAGTAGTACATCATCATGTCGGATATGACACATCAATTCTCAAGCAGTGTGCGCTGCTGATACGTTCTTTATTCGACTCCGGACTAATTACAGCAATAGCCACAGATTAGGAGCTTATTTCTTGACAATTGTTGCAACTAGGTCTACCAATTAGTGTGGATTCTGAATATTGATGGTTTCGGTTGTCAGTAACGAAAGAAGCATTGCCCTCGATATTATTTGCGTCTTTCAACTTACCTTCAACGAAATTTGTAGTCTAATACATCATGATGAGGACAGGTGATAAAAAGAATCATAGCATAAAATCGAAAGAGGGAATTACGTGGTTCCAGCCATTTTGGGCTCGCGAAGCTTCGTTTTTTCCAAAGTTGCAATTAGACCTATAGTCTTATAGTAGACTCCGAATCATTTGATATTTATTATAATAACCTAACGATTATTTTTTGCAGGATGTCTGCCGATTTTAACCTCTGTGGCCTACTTTTCATGGGAAATGACCTCACCCCCTCTGCGTTAGGTTAGTGAGTCACCCCAGATCGCGCAAGATTCGCGTAGAGGGCTATCCTTGAATCAGAGGAAAACATATCCCGGTTCTTTTCTTTACCTAAAGTTCAGACAACAACCATTATTGTTTGCTCCTGTACAGTAGAAGGGAACATACAAACAGAAAACTTTAAACAAGCATTTAGGACGCCATCAAAAGCTTGTAATAAACAATAGATAGAAAAACTCATAGGGTAGAATAAATTGTTAATAAAAAATGATTACCATTCTGACAAATTGTTCTAAATATGTTGAAATTCAAAAGAAATACTAAAAGTAGTACACTTACCCTTCCTTCCAATCCAAAATAACCAGAGAAAAGAACACACAGAATCGAAAAGAAAAACCTGTGCTTGATTAACAAGAGCCTACTCTTTATTGCGAGTCTTCAGGGGAAGGGAAAAGGATTAAAATCGGAGTAGGAATAAAATCCTACACGCTACAAAAATAAATAATTAAAGCTTCCTGCACTTTTGCATATAAAGAAAAAAAAAACAAAGTACAGATCTCAAAGCCAGATGACTTTTGTCTGCTTTAAAAGTTCGTCGGAACATTATTTCTCGCTGGCATCGTTGTATTGTCCATACTGGCCATAATCGAACTTAAGAGATCTGGAGGTGGCGGAGGAGGGGCTGATGACGACAAAGCACTGTTAGGACTGCAAATTGTATCGCTACTACTACTTATTATTGGGGCACCTACTGGGACGTCAGGTGATGGCTCCTCAGGTTGATTTGCGTGGCGAACGGAGATTTTGCGTTCAGCGCACGATGGTGCCATCATCGATTTTGTATGATTTTCCCCCCGAGGCAAGAAATTATCTTCTATAGGTAATGGAGGTAAAGGCGGGGGAGGTGTTTGTGGTGGAGGCGGTAACGGAGGTAAGGGTGGAGGATATGGAGCTTTGTTCACATCCGGAGGAGGTGGAGGCGGAGGTGGCAACGTTAAAGATGCAGCAATTGCTGGAACCTCATTGAAGGGTACTATCTCTTCCACTGGATGCACTTCCATGTCACCCTGTTCAATCTGAACCTCAGTGAAGAACGCCTCCTTAACGAATGGTGGGTGGTTCTGGATCTCCTCTATTTTAGGGATTTGTACTTCGTGCTTGACTTCTTGTTCAACTACTGGTTTCAGTACTTCAATTGTTTTGGGCTTCTCTGGTGCGCCACCGCTACTTACATTATTTGCACTAGATGACGAGGATGACAATGAATTCTTGTGATGCTTTGAGGATGTCTTGCTGCTGCTATTTGAGCTTGAATTGTGATGACTACTGCGCTGATGGTCACCACTGTTCGATGATTTTGATTTGCTTTTGCTATGACTGCTGCTGCTGCTTCGATGACCAGTCGAGGAAGGGGAGATATGGTGTTTGTGGGACTTGCGAAACTGCTTGGGGTCGATCACCAGTTTCCGCATATCAATCTTAGCCTCTTCGATTATTTTCTTGCCATCTTCCTTCACTTCTTTCGAGGATACTTCTTCAGCGCCGCTCTCACTTGAGCGTCGCTTTTCTATTTCCTTCTTTTCGGCTTTTTTCGGCTTTCCTTCATGAGTCCTTTTGTGGGGAGTGTGAGGCTTTTTCTCCTCAATTGAAATGGGATTCGGCAGAATCGTTTGCTTCTCTTTGTAGTGGGGTGGTTCGGCAAGAATTGGATTATTCTTCTCGTTGATCACCTCCTGTCCTGGATAATACTGACGCAGTCGCAAATGCCACGCTGCAATTATAATATTTGAAAAAGTTTCGAGGATTTCACCGTTGTTTTCTTACCTATGCTCGTGACAGCAGTTACCGTACGGAATTGGTGGATAATGTTCCTTGGCAAAAAATATATATCATTGTCGAACAGCTGTATTCTGGCGTATCTGATGCCTTCCCGCCTCAGTTGATTAAGCTTCGCATCCTCAATCCATTGAACGCACTGTGATATGGGTGGCTCGTGGAGATCTAGTTGAAGCACTTCTACCAAGTATGGGAAGTCTGGGGCGGAGAACGCCACGACATCTTTTGTTACTCGGTTCTGGGAGTATGGTTGACCACAATGTACAGCTTTTAATACACCTAGAAAGTTTAGACATGAATAGACATACCACACTCCATGCGGTTAACTGGATATTTAAACAAATTTAAAGGCAACTACGTACCAACAGCTGCCGTCGTCATCCTTTCATATCCATGCCCAACATGATCAGCATGCGCCTTTGTTCTGTCCTCGATCATAGTCTCTCTAGCCTCTGAAAGCCTTGGTAGGTATTGCAAATTTTTTAGTTCGTTTATCCTTGTCCTAAAAGTGCATAAATATTATTATTACTAAGATCTCTCAGCAGTACACACAATCTCACCTCCCTCTCTTAAGAGGTGTCTTGCTATTTAATTCAGCTGTGGGTACCAGCTGCTCTCCGCCACGTATCCACAAAATTGGTCCGTCGTTAGACATTCTTGGATCAGTCTGTAAAATGGACTTAGCTCCCCAGGGCATTGTCTTTAAAGGAAACGATTTTATTAAGAAGATCGGATAAAATATCACTAGCACGACATACCTTTTTCAAGAACGGATTTTGTTCAATTCTTCCCAGAAGGTCTGGGAAATAGCCTCCGACTTCTTCGTGCACCTTCCCTACAAGACTTATCTGGTGCAGTGGTCCATATCGAAATGTACCGTGAGAATAGTTCTTAACGACCTAAAACCAAGAGAATTAAACCCTTCTGCCAGCCGACTAGTTTGGGCTACCTACATGGTCGTTGTATTGGCTCATTGTACAAGTTTCAATATCAGAGTTGCGTCCGAGCACGCCTGATTTCACAGTTAAGGTGGAGTAGTTTTCAGCCATATGTTCTAGGAGATCTGGTAAGTATGCTGCAGCATCGTGGACTATGCCCATAACATGATAGGCAAAGCCGTTTTCGTCCTCCGCAAAGCAAACTTCGAAGAACTCTTCAACCAGTTCGTCCATTTCCTCTGCTGAAAGTGAGTTAATCTCGTCCTGGTATAAATGGACGACAGAAGCACCGCCATTGGGGTGGATTTCAATGCGAAAAAATCGTCCATACTTTAAGTGCTCTAGACCTTTGCGGATGCAGTTTACATCTCTGTTGGTGACGGGCACCTTGTTCGGATTGACGCTGATTTCATAACCCTTGCACTGGACACCTATATTTGATTTTTTTATCTTGGAGCGTCGGTAGCATTTGGAACACTCTCTTGATCTACTCGACCGCCTTGACGATGAAGTCGATGAAGATTTATGATGGTGGCTACTTCTGCTATGGGATGAAGAGTGTGTACTGTGATGGTGTGAAGAACCAGTTCCAGAGCTCGATTTATCTTGCCTCCTGTCGGTTTTGTCTCTGTCGCCACCACTTCTGATTGTATTTGCATCGCTATTGTTTTTCGAGTTTTCTTTGTTTTCTGATATGATAGCGAACGGCGTGTTATTGTTAACGAAGTTGGCCAGCTTATCGCTAGCCTTGAGATCACAATTAGGCACTACTGCGTCTTTGCGACAATTGTCTTCGCAGTTGAAATTTAGGATCCGGGCGACCTCTTCCCTCGTCTTTTCAGTTTTCACTATTTTGCCCGGTGAAGGCAGGTATTCCTTCTTAATGAGTGCGGTGGCTTCCAGTTTGCTCTCCTTGTCGAGAGCAGGAGGAATGAATTTTGTATCCGGTATTATGTCTTTGGTGTCCTCCTGTTTAATTTTTTGCTTGGGCACCAGAGGCTCTTGGGATACTGTTTCCATTGAGCTGCTTATTGAGTTTACAAAGGCTTTGGTTGCATCGGTAGAATCTCCGTTTATTGCGTGTTTCGAGGCACTTTCAGTGGACAAAAGTGGTGGTTTTTGTGGGGATTTTTCAGCTGCTATTGTATCTATTTTATCCTTTTTGAGCTCTTCTTGTTTCTCAGGCTTCGGTGTTGCAATTGCGTTGTTTTGTGGGTCAGTGATCGCCACCTTCAATGAATGACTTCGATTGCTTTCTGAGCTATGACGTCGTCTCTTACTCTCCTGTTTTATACAAAGTTAAAAAGTCAAAAATTGTGATGTAAGTTATAACGAAAAGAAAGTACTGAATACAATATAAATGTGGCCACGGATCACAGGAAATTTCATTCAATCTTCTAAATCAATTTGCTGAATTAAATTTACATTTATGTGTGAATAGTTAAAATCAGCTTCACAGACTATGCCAGGTAAACTTTTAATAATCAAACTGAATAGAATGGATCCAAGTACTGCACCGTATTGTATCGTTACTAATGAAACAAGACTTTAAAAAATGTTTTTTAAACAAATTTATACCAAAGGCCAAGGACTATCTAGTGAAAGTTGCAAATTATTTTAGTTAGTCATTCCAAAAATAAAATACAAAAAATATGGTCCTTATTCTTATCATTAAAGCATGAAGTGGCAAGTTATTATGTTCTTCTGTATACTGGTAAGTGCATCGCCTGCCTTTTTACAGCAATTTTCACCTAGTGGTACTGCAGCATGTTCGTTACAGATTGACGACATTATGCAAATGGTCTACAGCATTCCGCCTAGAAAGTACCGCAGACATTTGTTAGCCGATAAAACTCTGAAAACCATAGATCTCTCGAGAAGACTACCTGCCTGTGTTTAGAGCTGGGGAAGCCAATGGGTCACTGAAGAAACGCTCTGTATGACGGTTAGAATGAGTGGTTTGGGTCTCAGAGATTTGCCTGAGCGATACTTCTGGGAGCGATTCCGAAGACTAAGTACTAGCAAGTCGAGCTTTGGTTGAGGGACACTTTCGTATTGCATTATTATCTTGTGTATCCTAACCAATCGCCACATATCGATCAGCGGATTCAGGGGCTTTCCTCGCTCTGCAGCAGTAAAATGATAAACGTACAGTTTATCATTTTTTATATTTAAATTGACTTCGTTTACATTTAGGGTACAACATAATTGGTCTAACCAGAGCTGTATATCTATGGAAATTTGTGGAAATTTGCCAAAAAACCTGATAACTATAATTTTCGAAATTTTGTGATAAATCGAATTTTAGGTCGCTAATCCTTCAATCTTGATTTTGCCAACTTTTAAATAATAGGTATATGGAGAAAAAAAAGATGTAGTCTAAATGTGAGATAACCGTCTCTTACTAACTAACATGAGAGGGTTCTCTAACTAAATTGGTGAATAATGACAAAATGTGATGAGTTCAAATGAATGTGAACTTTTAATGGAATTAAATTTTAGCTCTTGAAAGTAATTAAAACAAATCTAATCGTTAATGTAAAAATCACTCAAAAATTATTATTCCGTGTTATTACTTTTTAAATTACAAATAATAATGTGATTGCTTTTTGTTATATTTTACTATAAAAATCAAAAATAATTACATATTATTTTCGGTCCCTGATTTTAGGTTAATATGCAATAGCAAGTATACAAGGAGTACAGTGATGTGTTCAATAGCCTACCAGGTTTTTTTCTCTTTTACTTTGTACATGGAAACTTAAAGCGTTCAATTACTAATTATATTATGTAATGTTTTTCTGTTCCAACGTTAAAAGGGTTTATAGTGTACAATCTTCATATACCAGAAAGTTGTTTACTAACAAAAAGATGTATCTACAATTATAGGTTTTTTTTTTATAAAAAAGAGTTATCAAATAAAAGCTATGTATTTTTAATTTAAAATAAAACAAAACAATATAAGACATCAATGAGATTTATTTATTTTAAATATTGTTTCATGAAATTTTTATTTAAAAATAATTTTATGTAAATGACCGGCTCTGGTTTTTTTTTCTTAAATTCGATTCTAGAATACCAATTATTGGTCACTTTTCTACATAAATCAGCACTTATTTCACCAGTGACACGAATAATATTGCTTTTAAGGTCATTGAATGTCTGTGGTTTATTACCATACCAACCAATGATTTCACAGAACTCAGGAGAAAAAAATTGCAATGGAGTTATATCGGATGTTCTTGGTGGTCAGGTAACATCGGAATTTCTTTGTATTACACGGTAACTGAACTTTTCTATCAATAGATTCTGTCGCGAGATGTGTGGTATGATGCACCATCTTGTTGAAACCACATGTCATCCAGATCAAAATCAGTAATCATGTTTCTGTAGCCTTCTCCATTGGCAGTGACTGCATTGCCATTTTCGTTTTCAAAAAACTACACCTTCAGGCCATAAACCAATAAATGGTCATTAGGGTAGAAAACGGATAACTTAGTGGAGACCTTGACCTTGGGGTCAAATTTAAGGGTTCATTTGAAGGTCAATCTCATTTTGTAGTGGTACATTCCATTTTTGATACCAGAAATAGGAAGAGTACAAAATTCAAAATGATTACAGAACAGTATTTAGTTATGCATTTTCGAACAAGATGTTTCAGACAAATGTAGGTCACAAGAGTCACTTACAGATTACTTTCAACTTAGTTATTACTCTCTTCTTAAATCCTCATCCTTTTAAGATATTTCAGCGACCTGTTACTTTATCTGTTCACACAATAATTCGAGAATGCTTTGAAATTTACTTTAGTAAAATTGAAGGAATAACCGCAAATGGCTTGTTGAACCTTCAGTATTTTCATATACTATTTGTTTCGGTATTCTACAACTTAAGACAGGGTTGAATGCCGCACCAAGAGTTGTAACAGTAGCAAAAAGAGACACAGCCATATTATTCGGAAAAATCTCTTACCGGTGGCTGAGCGGACTGAGGCGCATGCCAACAGATTTTTCCTCCGTGAGAGTGGGTTCAAATGCTGCACAGGGAATTGAGGCAATTCTACTGACGAGAATTGAAATTTCCAAGCCATTGGGATTACATGCCAAAATATTGTGGCTCAATTGCAATATTTGTCAGGTTAAAATTTCCCAATATCCTCTCCTCGAATTTCTCTTCGTATAAGCTCTGACGTACACATCATAGGGTTGTCCCATGAGCTTAGGCAATACCTTCAAATAAATCGCGAACAGGGTGTAAGTATTAAAAAAAAAAACTTCTATATATAACAATCGCTTGTGTCTTGTTAGAATTCAGACCATCTCTATTGCACATCGCTCACTCAGCTACGTATACAAGATCATGATTTATTTCATCAATAGAATCAATTACTCTGCCTTTAGGTGCCGATAAAAATAGTTACACATCGTCCATACATTTCAAAATATTTGATTTTAGTTAAATGTAGTTAAGATCGTCAATGTACATTGAAAATAGAAGTGGGTCTAAGATGGAGCCTTGCGGAACACCAGAAGGTATTCCAATACACTTTGAAATGTACGCATTGAGACTGTTCACGGTTTCGTCACTGGAAAACATAAAATGGACACTCAACAAAATCAAATACCTTCGGAAAGTCGAACACGACAAATGCAGTGAGCGAGATGAATTCCCTTTTTTTATTTTAATTTTACCCTATTGGCTTGTTCCATAACAAACTGATTAGCAAGGAGTAAGTGACTTACTTTCACCATGGTTTTTGTTTGTGTTCAAATTGTTCACCTCACGGCCTCCTAAGGTTTGGGACAATCATATTATGCCTGCAGTACACTTTGGGCAAAAAGAAATCGGAAATTATTTTTGACCTGGGGCCCTATTCACGAACTCGATTCGATTACTAATACGATACGAATATCATATTCGATTCGATATTAATTTCGTATTCATGAATTCGATCGTAAAAAACTTAAAGCGTTGCCATAAGAACGTATGAATTTCATGCAAGCCTAACGACAATTTCATGCCTTGGATACGACAACACAAATGTAAACGTCAAAGTATCGAATTCATGAATTCCGAAGATTCGATAACGACCAATATTTTAGTCGAATCGAATTCGTGAA
>QYTT01078929.1:20803-34552 GCA_006980735.1 Dasypogon diadema | reverse complement strand
AGAGTAATATCTTTTCGCATTGTGAGATAAATTTAATCTTTTCGTTTCTCTTCCAAAAACCACGATAATATTTTCAAAATTAATTTCTTTTCACGAAATATTTTTTTCTTACCACCACACCAAGTCAGTTTGTGAATGATATCCCATCAAAGGTTTTCAGTTCGATTCACTAAGTAGTTTCCAATGCCAAATTTTGAACGTGTAAACGTGAACGTTACAGAAAAAATATGGAATTTTGTATTCATAGTCCACAAAGAAGTTGGCACGTATTCATTAACTGGCTCCTTTAAATTTAAGCCATACCCCACAAATACCTTGTATTTTGTATGTATTGTACATGCTAATGTAATTGGAACAAGTACGGCGAAGGTTTAGTCGCATTAATTAAAAGTTTCATTTTGTGGCCTCCCACTTGTAGAGACTTCATTTAGTTTAAAAGCACTTAATAATGAGGGAATTACAAAATAGTCCTTCGGGATTATTTTAAAAATTACAAGACGTTCAGTAGCAGGAAACAATAAATTTTATTGATGGATAGATTTTCGTTCCCAAAAAAGAAATTAATTAAGAACGGCAACAGACTTTTTTACTTTATTTTGTAAACCGCAAAAGATTCTTCCTAAGGGTGGGAGGAAAGGTCAATTTCCAGTTCCTTGAATATTTTAGAAAAACATGATTTATTGCAAACCGTCTCCCTCATGGGGATGTAAAAGCCAATTATAGCTTATTTGGAAGGAAACTTGCTTATGAATTTCAAGAAGAATTTTTGCCTCATTAAAGTTGTAACAAGATCGATATAAATCTTCGGACGAAGTTAGAATTTTAACGATAGCAGATTATAGAAATGCTTCCTGGAATTTGATTCCATGAATAACAGTTTCCTGATTGAACCAATTTTGAATTATGACATGAAATTACGAAAACTAAAACCATTGAATTCAAACTTAACACCTTGCGGACCAAAGACGAGAATTCTCGTTTTCACCAACGTACAAATAGCCACTGTTGAAATATTGCCGGTCCGCAAGGTGTTAAGAAATTATAAATGAAAACTTTCTCAAGAAGGAGGTGCCTTCCGTTCTCGTCTTCTATCAGATTTTTATTGTTGTTGAAAATAAATTTCCTATGCATGTCCACTTGGTCCCATGAGGATTATAAAAATATTGTTGTTATCCAAGTTCTCCAAGTGCTGAGCGGAAGAGATTGCATTCTTCCTGGGCGGTTCTTTGTAAGATGTAGAATATATCAAATGGGATGATTAAAGATATGAAATCCCATATAGTAGTTATTACTTTTTGGAGAATCCAATAAGTATCATTCCACGTAGTGGAGAAAAATAAAGTTGGTTTTTCTAATTATGTAAGACATGCAGAATCATTTGAGATTACTCTGGACAAATTCAATAAATTTTTATCTGATATAATTGGATTCAGACTCGCAGTCACTATATGACAATGCCTGTTTTACTTTTTTTTTAAATACAAGTCAGCTTATCGATTTATTCAGTTCGAAAGGGGAAAGAGTCCAACTTATCTCTTCAAAATGTTCTTTGGAGAATCTCTGGAATATTGCCTTATAAATAAATCCAACCCATTTAGTGCTGATCAAATTTTGCTGTATTGATAGTACCAAGTAGGTACTAACAGTGCGTTTCTCCATTTCTTAAGCACAATTTTTGACATTTTTTAATTTTCTTAATTACTTGGATTAGCTAAATTTATTTCTATACCAAAAAAAAATGTATGGGGGTATCTCGCCTGAAACTATGGTCAGTGTGGGTTATAGTTCTCCCGAGGATGTCGAATTTAGTTGGTATACGTATTCACAAACAGCACGATATTGATAAAAATTAAGAAAAGATTCCGGTATGGTGGTTCCGGTAATAAGTATATCGACGATCCCTTAAAGCTGTTGCCGTACGTTCGACATCTTCAAGAGATTAGCTGAGGCGACAAAAATTAGAACCAGATCACTCGTTTTGAGCCAGCGATTCTATAGTATGCTAATTGTGGCAGTCAACGTGTTAATATACTGGGTGTCCTGATTTGTGATACTAATCCTTTATGGGGTAATTTCTTGGGTTCATCTGTCTTATCCATTGAGATATGATGTCTTAAAGAAATTGCGTTCGGGTTGGTACCATACGATTACATATTAAATCATAACTTCAGAACCATTAAATTGACTGCACGAGCGGAGTATCAAATCAACGTGCATACATAAAAAGACTCAAGAGAGTGGTGCAACAATTCCCAGTTGGAAAACTGAGTAGGCCTTCCACTGCGAGGAATATTGAAACAGTTCGGTTTTGTAAACATTTCTGAAAACTTCCCTAAACTTCCATTTGAATTGAAGCTATAAAGAAGGAAAACTTGTGCTATGTATTTAGAATTACTCAACAAGAATTTTTTTAGTATGCCTTCCTTCCAATGACAACCTATGTAAAAACCAAATTAACTAAGAAACGAAGAGGCATTCCTTCTTAACTTAAATAGGAGGCCTTAAATATGCGTAATGAAGGCTTCTTTTTCCAACTGGGCACACTACTGCTTGTAGTGTTAGCATGACATCTGTATATGCTCGTTTGGCTGCTTGTCGTTCGGCACGATTCATTTATCGTTTCTGCTGGGACCGAGCAGTTGCAACCACGTGAGCTATCTGCATACAATTACCATAAGCTTTATCCCCAATCTAGCTAAGTCGACGGTTCACTTACATTACATACGGGCACAAAATAACATAAACAACAACATAACATCAAATCATGCAGATAAGCTCAAAAGACACTTTACCGCCAGGCTGAAAAAACGCATACGCCTGAAATACTTTACGATGAATTGGATTCAGGGTGGAGAAGGACAAGGCCTACTGCCGGCTGATCCCTCTGGGCTCTAAATGTAATGTTAGTATTAGGATCGGCAAATTGTAGTAGTGGTTGCGGTTGAATTATCAAAATTCAAGATACCTTACTTCCCATTAGTTTATATTTTAGCTTGAAAAAAAATCCTTTGGAGCCGTTGCTTATTATCTGTAGTTACCTGAAACATTATGAAAATCAATTTGATTTTGAGTTAATTTTATTTTTTTCATTTTAAAGTTTCATAATATAGTCCATGTCTTTCGCGTCCCAGCTTTTGTTCCAAATTTATCTTTAATTACAGGACTATAAATCTTGTAATATCTTAGCCGTAATAAATAAAATGAATGAATGAATGGTGTATACACCAGAGAATATTGTAGGCAAGAACAGTGTTGGTACATTAGCTAATGGATCTCTGCTAGTAATCAACCAATCCTAACCCTCAGATTCAATTAAATTTTGTTTTACCGAAACACAAACCTAATCGTGAATCTTTACAGGATGCTTTAATATTTTTAGCAAAATCTCCTGTTTTTCAGTCTCTTAAATTTACTTCTGTAAGATTTTCATCCCAACCTATGAAAAGATTTTTCTCTATGTACAGACAGAAAAATGTTATAGGCGTATACGGCAGAAAGTCCCGCCGTTTAGTTTTGGGGACATGAGATTATGTTAGCCTCATAGGTGTATCTATTTTTGGCTTTATATCCCTGCAATATTGCTTTAATCATTAGATACACTCTTATCTTGCAGTAGGAAATGCCGTTAAAGGATAAAACTCTGGGTCCTCATTGCGAATTTTGGAATTTAATTTCTTCCGATATACAGCTACAGGATTAGTTTATTCACATGGCATGTTATCAAAATAGATATTATCCCTTTCACCTTGAGGTTATTTGTAAAGAGCCTGCACTAATATCCTTTTGCTGAATGTAATAGATGTGGCGATGAAGTGAATCCATATAGGACACCTTCCCGCAGTGAGCGATGTTGAATACTTTTGAACATTAATGTTCCAACGTTTTTGGCTTTGCTTGTTTGGCTTTGTTAAGTGCTTCGATGAGCACTAGGCACAGGAGAGTGGGATTAAGTGATATCCCTAACAGCGATGCCTCTGGAATGTGTCTTGTAGGAGAAAATGTGTGAACGATGAATGTACCAGTTGAGAATATGCATCAGTATCTGCGTGTTAGTCAGAGCACTTTGTGTCCTTTACGTAAAGAAGGCAGTTGTGGCACAGTTGAAATATTTATTTATTTAAAAGGGATATTTTGTCCTTTGTCGCAAGGTTTCATCCCGTGACACTTATGATTTGAAAACTCCTCAAGAGAAGAGATAGACAAAAATTGTACGCATAAAAATAGAAACTACAAAACACATCAGATAGGTATAAATAAATTCCACTTATTTAGATCATTGGTTTGTGTCGCGGCTGATAACTCCTGTAAATGCAGGATGAGATGGGAGGAATGCACCAAACTCCGGGAGTGCAAAAATTAAAAACGGATTACAACTTTTGGATTTTTTAAATTAGTTTTTCGTATAGAATACACTTCCGGAGTTTAGTGAATCTCTTTCGCCTGCAGGGTGAGTCACAGAGTAGAAAAAATTATTAGATGAAGAGTTTGCAGTAGTAAAATAAATAAAAAAAAACATTTTGAACTACATAGTTTTGTAGTGAAACTTCTATTACGGCGGTAGTGAATCAGAAATACTTCAGAGCGGATTTCAAAGTGAAACGCTAAAGAAAAGGTAAAATGAAAGGCGAAAGACAGCACAAGAGAGAGGGAGAGAGAAATTTAAGTTGGCATTGATGCATTAGCTGTTGCAAGGTGGGCTTGTGTGTACAGTTTATAAGTGAAAATAATATTTTTTTGTCATATTAAGATAGAACTTCACGTTTTATTTTCTTCGGCGTAGTAGAAAAAATCCCCCACGGAAGCAGAGGCTTCGTCCTGGCACAAAGGGAGCGTAAAGAAAAGCGAAAAAAGACAAATTCAAAGGAAGAGAATAATAGGAGGCAAATAAGTGAGTGGAAGGAATTTGCTATTCAAATTATTAATTAAGCACTCCGAACACGAGGAGTAGGAGGAGAAGAAGCTACCAAAAAGGGAAGCTAACCATGAACAGGACACAATTCTTCCAATACTTTTTCTGTTTTCAATGAAAACCGTGGCTGTATAATTCTACATCCTATTTGGTTAAAAAATCATCATCTGCGGCCTGTGCAGATTAATCTTGAGCATTTTCTTCGAATTAAATTTGCAATGTTTGCCTAATAACTTGAGTGGCTTCCCAATTGGCAGATATTGATTTTAATTTGCCTATAAACGCATTAAAAGGAAATTACCCTATAATGGGGCTAATGGGAGGTTGTTTCTTCTTATTTCATGCAAATGTGTGCTGCATGAAATAATGGCTTTGCTTAATGTCTTCATTTAAATCAAATTTGTTGCAATATATTGACAAGTGTTGTCCACATCTACATTGGTGACGCATGTAGTAATCAGTTTAGCAGTACTTTAAGTTCCACGGACTCGTTACGCAAAGTTGAATAGATTTCCGTGGTAAATGGCATACGGCATACAATAGCAATACAGCAATGGTACCACAGGCATCAATTTGTTCAACTTTGCTGTAAATATTGAACAACATCATAAAATTACCAAGAGGCATTGGTTGTAATTGTGTAGAAAAGAGAGTTACAGTCTATTTTATTGCTCTTCATGGGTACCAGTTACAAATGGATGCTGTGAATTTGTGTTCTATCTGGGTGGTATACAAATCCATTCGAGTGCCACTTTACCATAAATTGCATTCATAACTTATGCATGTCTATTTTGTTCATCTGCTGCCAGTATTCATGAATATGACCTAGGGGGGGAGAGGATGTATCTAAAAGCGCCACTGTAATTTGAGTCGAGGATTGAATTTGATTTTATCGAGGACGTTTGAAATAATTTGTTGCTTTTGCTGCCCTATATTAGAAACTGCATTTCATATATCTTGATAGAGATGGATGTTGACATCTCAGATGTGCATGATGTACCTTCAAATCAAAATGATACTAAGAATGAATAGTGATGGGATTTCAACCCATACCTGTCGTCTTCTGTTATCTAGAAAGGATCTTGCAATCAGAGAGAGAACCATCAAATTTCTAGGTGTAATATTGGAAATGGAAATGGAATGGTAATGAAAAACTAATTGTATACTTCATTAGCCAATTTCCCCATGTATTACTAAATTTTTCGTAAAGCAATATTTTCCTGGCAAAAGTGTACTATACTAACGAATAACCATAGGTTTCGCAGGGTAGCATAACTATAAGAGTAAAATAGATGAGAAATTAGGGATTGAGGGGAGAATATAATGTAATAAATTGCAATAAGAGCTGGTACTATATATGGTCAACAAGTGCAGGCCCTAACTAAGTCCTAAAATCGAGCACCAGAAGTGTTTGAGAGGAGACTCCTACGCCTTTTATGGTATATTTAAGTGTCGTTTAATTGAGAATAAACGAAGTAGGAGAGAATGTATTTCGTTCACAATGACAAATCTCAAAGCTCTTAAACAAGTCCTCTGTATCTTCAGGCAGAGATAGATATCATAGAAAGCTGTGCACGCGAAAATCCACATATTTTCGGACAGTTAAACATTAATTTTTGCCTGTTATTTTAAAAATTATTGTCTAAACTCAAGGAACAAATCTATGATGTATACAGAACAGCTTAGGTGGAGGGAAATTTTAAAGAAGAGGAGATCGAAAATTTTATCCTCACAAATGTTACAAGACAATTTTCTGGGCATGAAATTTGTACGGGACAACATTCCAGTGGTTTCACAAACTATGTTTCGTCAGTAGTATTGCTGCAACCAGTGATGCTCAAGTAAATCAGATGCTCAATTTATGCTTCTTTTGGCACAGGCCCTCGATATATTATCAGCGCCAGATAATGACCAAACATATACACGATACAGGTGACGATATACTTTTATTCTATCGCATTCACACCCCTCATTTTCTCAATATAGTGGTCACGTTAAGATCAAAAGTTCCCCCAGTGCTCGTCTACGATCAAGTACAGCTTTCAAAGCTCTTCCCAATGTTCGTTTACGGCCAAGCACAGCTTTCAAAACTCTACAGAATTGCACATATATGTTAAATTTTTTGCATTATTCTAATTTCAGACGCCTTTAAAAATGCGTGGAAAAGTGGTCCCAAACCGGTGTAGCTTATTTCCTTATCTTCTTTTTTTCTAAGCAATGAAAAAAGAAAACTGAAACCAACTAAAAATAATTAATTTGTTCGCACCGTATTTCAGATTCTTTCTGCCATTGCATTTTAAAGGTGGTGGTGGTAATGGGTAGTTCCCATTCTGGATTCTAGTCCATATATCTCAATATAGTGAAATTAATTCCCAGAAGTAGTGCACTTATATCTTATGTGGAGTAAATCCCTATAGACTTATTCCTTTGCAACAACCGCCGATCGTCTGACAAGAGCAGGAGCTCAAAGTAAATGTTTTAGAGTTGGTAATATTTAAAAGTGACACATAAAAATGTAGGTCTCCTAAATCTGAGTAGGCAGGCCTCTTAACCGTGCATTATTTTTTCCGCATTTCTCTCACCTCTAAAATGTGTAGGAGCTGAGATGGTAGAATCAGAATTTTGGTAAAAATTAAAGATGGATGGATGTTAACGCACCGAAAAAAAAATGAATACAGGAGAGTTTTGATAGAATACGTAAGGCCTAAAAAGCAGAGAACATTCAGAGTGCAGCAAAATTAGTACATATTCATAGCTATAAGGATAAAGTTAATAGAATAGCTAAGGAAGCCTGTCAGGCTCTGCTGCGATCTATTGCCTGATCTAAATATAGAGGACGTACACTCGCGTGGCAGGTAAATTACATGGCAATGATTCCCAATAAGGTGAAGAAACGGTGCTGGGTAGTGAAACCCGGATTAATTCTCAGGAAGTTGTGATAATCTGTTTACTAGAGAGCAACAAATCGTGAGGATATTCCTTTTTATCATCTTTGAACTTAATACTGCTGAAAATCGAAATTAGAGGAAAACGAATATTTTTTTGATAGTCTTGAGGTGTATTGAACTCATTCCTATCGTTTTGTGTTCTTTTGAAAATATTAGCAAAAAAAGTACCTATAGTTTCAGCTTTACAAGAAATATTTTTTTAAAGCCTGTGTACACAGTGGTTGAGATTGTTAAGAGTTGGGGTGCGTCTAGAATGAAGCGTAGCTGCTCTCTAATAGCTATGCTTATCGTGTATTTTTTCTCAACAAAAGCAACAACAATGCGATCAACACAGCTATCAGCGCGCAACCACGCGCGTACCTTTAGAGTTTGAAGTTTAATAAAAAAACAAAGGTAAAAAACAGATCGACTAAAATTTAAAAGTGTTTTAATTCAAAAAGTACGACAAATGGACTCTGAATTTTAGGGTTCCTTTTGTAGATGAAAGAATAGAAAGATGATGTAGATGAAAGAATAGAAAGATAAATACGATACCGTATTCTATAAAAGGTACAATTAGTCTAATATAGGGAAACAAGAAATCACCATCAAGATTTTTTAGCTGAATTGAGAATTTCAAACAACATCATTAAAAATGCCCTAAAGAAATTCATCTAGAACTCCATTATACAAGGAGCATTTTTAAGAATTCCCTCTACATCGGTTTTTATCTCAAACCCAGTGCTTCATGGTTGGTAATTTAAAAGTCATTACCTAAGTTAGTCCAGTTCATCGTCACTGTAATTCTATACTTTTTCGCATTTTTTGAATTAAAGATCTGCAGAAGTTCTTATCCACACGTGGCATAAACTCGGATATTTTATTAGCAATAAAAATCATTTGGAATATCTTTTTACCCTCCCAAGAATTACAGTTCGGCGAATATCTGCAATTGAAGTCCTAATCCAATAAAAAAGAAAAATGTTTGCAATTCAAGGCAGTTACTATGCTCCCGTGTGACATTCAATCTGTCTGAGAGTTAAGATTACGTGTAAAATGCAGGCAATGTTGGATTTATGTTACCATAAGTACTTCTTCGAAAATCTACCGAAAGTCCTTTTTATCGCAAACCACTTCTTCAGGACACAGTCACATTCGACTGCCTGAAATTGCGCAATAGCTCATTTCTCCTCGAAAGTACCCACTTGCTCCCCGTGTAATAAGACCTTATTTTTGAAAAAAAAAAAAAAATGTTCTTTTGATGTTGAAATATTACTTGAGATCAAATATTGACGAATTTGTACCGCAGTTGGGAATAAGCGCTTTTCTCAAATACAGGCAATTTAAATTCGATGCCGAATTAAGCAGATGGGGAGTAACTTGCGATAAATACCAGAAAGAATTTTTTATGTACGGCTCACATCCCTTTTTGGAAGGAATGAGCCCGTCTCAGGTTATTGCTTGTGTTATTAGGCTATTTCCGGATTTTTTTTTAAGTAAATGATAAAAAGAATTTTTGATTTGCTCGAATTACAGGAAAATCAAGGTAGTCTAGAGATGGAATTTTCTGAAAATTACGCCAAGAACAAATGGCTGAGGAAATTGAGTCAGGTTTTCTGCTGGAAGGATTTGTTTAGGGTTGTCTTGCATTTTAAATTAAAATAACATATTTTCAGTGGATTGCTGAAGTGATGGGTTGTTAAACACTTATTATTGTGAATTTAGTTCATGTTGTTGACTTTAAAATTGACGAATTTTAGGAAAGCATTGACAAGAATAACATATTTGTATGAAACACTTGGTCCTTATTTTCCGCTCCAATAACAGTAGGATGCTATTGTACGCGCTCTCTGTATTTGAAACCAATCTGAAAACGATTAGTTTTGCACGAAAGCTTATTTGTTTATTAAATTCGTAATCAATATTAGGAATTAATTATACCATCGCCTACCATTGCGAAGCTGAGGACACTGGTACTTTGTATCAGGGATTTAAAAGAGTTGCAACTTTCTGCCAGATTCTCTCTTCAATAAACAATTGTTCCCTTTTCCTGATTAAGGTTCCCCCGTAAAACAATCTTAGAGGTCCTGGTGTTGCCCATTCCATATTAGAATATCCGAAGATTTCATATAATTCCACATCTATTTTTCGCGTACAGACACATAACCTGCAGGACCCTTTGCTTCCTTATTAAATCCCTGATTTCGGGAGAACTCTGGCTGACAGGTTTAGATTGTCTATATACCTAAAAATCTCCTGCAACAAGTACTTTCTGCAAAAAAATTTAACGACATTCAAAGTTGACTTTTCGAGGCATTGTAATGTTGACCAATATAATCAGTTCGTTGAGAATGATGCCCTATGCCCTATGTACTTTATTGTTCTCAAGTTTCCCAATACAGGCCATACTTTTATCGTATCTACAGCTGTGGATTTTTGAAAGACGTATTGTTACACGCTGCTAAATTAAGTGGGTAGAACTAAGATATCCTTCGAAATCAGGCCATTGCTAGGTTCATTGTTCATCCAGAGAAGAACGGGCTGCCTTACCGCTCTGTAGACTTGATGAAACCCAGAATGCGCTCTCACTCCCTTCAGATGCTTGGTGTAGTTTCATCAATTAAGTTAGAGGTCATCTACCTGAGAGGAAGTAAAGAGTCAGAGGCAGCCCCTGGTCTGGTACCCAGAAAATAATTAAGTCCTTGTTTTGGGATACATCGTTAAGGATACCTTTACCAATTTAAGAGTAATGAAGAGCTTTGTTGGAGCTTTGATTGACGCTTGGTTGCGCGAGCAGATCACAGTTTTTGGCCCTTTAGGATGCAGGTCCAGAATAGTTTTGAATTTAACTTCCACCTGGAGAACTGTGGTTTACTTTTCTAGACATAATGCCATCTACATTCCCAGATGTTCGTAGAAGATAAGTTCGAATGCTGAGGCAATCATGACCTCGAGTAAGTGCTCCTTGTCAGTGTCGAGAGCGTGAGTCTCAATTCGAAGAAGTTCATGGATTGCAGGGGATTTGTCGAGAATAGGCGAGCCTGCGTGCACCCAACAACAGTTAAGGTGCAGTCGTTAAGCCGTTAATGCCGCTTAAAAAACTAATAGACAAGATCGCCTGCATATCAGATTGGACTATAGCTACTTTCAATGCGCAAGATGAGAAGGTCGCCCATCATGTCTGCCACCGAAATCTGCATAGATCGTCCGAATGCCAAGCATGTGCGAAATCCATTCTCTAGTGGACGGTCTCATTCCATTCCTCTGCAACATCTCGATTATTTTTTGCGGAAGGACATCGTTGAAAGAGCCCGTGGAATCCTTTGCCTTGCCTTTGGGCGATGGCGCCCCATTATTTATAGTATTTATCTCATTCTGTAAAAGATTTTGTAATTTCCTAATAATGGCTTTGATGGGAAAGGGATGTGAATCTTTGTGCAGTAATTTCACCAAGGCATGAGCTCCGGACCCCGTCTCCCAGGGTTTTTCCATAAATCATTCTATCGTAAGATCCTGCAGTGATGCAAACCTCTGTGGAGCTTGCTCTGAATATGTTGGTGCTGTTCCAGTAGAATAATCCTTTTAGTGGTCTTTAACGACGAGCAGGACTTCTTGTACCATACACAGACAGCATATTGTAATTAGCATTATGACGTCAAAATATAACGATTTGCTTAAAATTTCATAAAAGCAACCCCGGAGCTGCTTATTTTGACATCACAGTGCTCATTCGAGTATACCGCCTGTGTAGGGTATTACTGTGGGCGTATTCTTTGCCCATTCTTTCCGCAGGAAATGTAATCCTGTAGATGTTGATTATTTTAAAATTTTGTTCATTTAAATTTCACTCTATAAATCATGGATTTAAAATTTGATTATTTCGCAACGCCTTTCCTTATTTACTTTTAATTCAAATTTCTGCTTCTATAATTTCAAATTTCAAATTAAGTTGAAAAGATCCCAAATGAAATCCAGAAACTCGAGGTAATTACATGGAGTACAATGCAGGGTAAAAACCTATTAGCAGTACATTGAAGTCTTCATCACATGAAACTGAGGACTCTTCTGAACGAGTGTACTCTGTATTTCCAGTTGGATGTGACGCACTTATTCTTGATTACATGTAAATTAAGATTCTCTTGACAGCAATTAAACAGCGTGTGATGAGCTAATCACGGAAATTTTTTAATGAAATCTGAATGTAACGACGCTAACCCAAGGCAATTATTTTAATAAGATTTCCCAAACGGAAGGGAGTTAATATTTCTTAAACAGTCGAACGTGTAAAGAATGAACCATAGGATGATTTTTTAATTCGTATTAAATTAGCGTATTTCAGAGAATTTTGATTTTCTTTCATGTTGATTACCTCTCCTCTTTACTTTGTATGTATATTGGAATGAGGAAATAGGAAATATGTAAACGCACAAATGAAAGATAAATAGTAACCACGAAAATTAATTAACCTATGGAGAATCGAAATCTAATCATAAAAGGGTACAGCTCCCTTTAATCACTCCCGGATTAAACTAAGAAGTGGCTACAAATTACGATAAATGTTTGTTAATTGAAGCGGAAATATAAGAGTAGAAAATTCAAACACTATGTATTTGGAATTGGAAACAAGATTTCAATTTGTTGAGTTAATAAAAAGAAGCTAAAGCAGCTTAAAGGAAATTTGATTTCAATCAATCTGTTGCTTGAAATTTTAGTAGTCAATAAAATCTCACATAGAATTAATTTCGTGGCAATGAAGTCAGAGCTATGTGTTCTATGCAAGTATCAAAATAAATCTTTGTTTTATTTTTGGGGATAAATAAAATGTAAAATGAAACTCTAGCACTAATAAAATATATTCCAAAAAAACTAAAAGATAATGAATTTAATAATGTAAAAGAATTTTGACAAATAAAGTATTTAAGGCCAGCGGCAAAAAGTGCCCCAGACAGATGAGAGCTCTAACAAGATTCTGACAATTTAGAATTGCAAAGCGCCAAAAAGAAATGAAACCTAAACCAACGATAAATTTTGAATATTGGAATAGAGTCCCGCGGGACATATATAATAGGAATTGCCGTGCGAATTGGCCTTTTGCAGATCAGTTCCCCGGACCAGATCCGCTCGATAGAGATCGAAGGCTAGGTCCGATCAATGGAAGAGATCCTTCAGAAAGGATTCTAAGTCAGATCTAGTTCGCGGATCATTTCCGCTCGTATATGGCCATCTATTCAGTTAGAGCCGCGTATTTTGGAGCCAGTTTTGTAAAGATTTTTAAATTAGTGATTACATCTATAAAAAACATGGATTGGAAAAAAAAGGATTTTTTAACGAATAAAAGATGCAGGGTTCATATGGTAACTCTCTGAAGAAATTGCTCGATTTGGTTCATTTTGTGCCATGGAATTTGAATTCTGAGAGACCGATCAAAATTTATAATCTTTCTTGAATAACTCCGTAAAAGGTAAATAGTAATTTTTGGAAATTTAATAATATGTTCTCATACATTTCAAAAATGATATTCTGAATATTACAAATTTTTACTGATATTAGCTTTCATTTAACAAACCAAGAAGATCTGTTCAGAGTTAAACCATTAGATAGGATTATTGATCTATATAAATAAAGGCACGGAAGGCCATGTCTATGGTGCCTGGATAACGGGAAAAGATACCTGAGACAAAAGCGTTCATTCAATTTGCTGTTTGATCATCTTCTGATGGAAATGTTGGGATCTGGGAAATAACGTTTTGATGATCGATATAATGATATACGTATGTGCTAAGAATTTTAGAATCTTTGAATGTTCTAGCATCAAACCACCCGCTTTAATGTTGGACAAAAAGGTTTTCTGCCGGAATAATCAGGTAAGATAGTACTATCTTCTGCAGCAGCGATCATTACGCTAATACTGAA
>QYTT01078929.1:0-20783 GCA_006980735.1 Dasypogon diadema | reverse complement strand
ATTATTGATCTATATAAATAAAGGCACGGAAGGCATTGCAATTTGGTCAAGGATAATACCAGAGGCTACTCTCGATAGAGCTACAAAAGAGCACAGTGCACCATATTTACATTATTTACACGCCTTCCTATAGACTCTAGAGCCTGGCAAAGATGATTCCGGAGAACGTCTTTCCCCATATCTTGCTTGATATAGATGTTCAACAAAAGCGTTCATTCAATGTGCTGTTTGATCATCTTCTGATGGAAAAGTTGAGATCTGGGAAATAACGTTTTGATGATCGATATAATGATATACGTATGTGCTAAGAATTTTAGAATCTTTGAATGTTCTAGCATCAAACCACCCGCTTTAATGTTGGACAAAAAGGTTTTCTGCCGGAATAATCAGGTAAGATAGTACTATCTTCTGCAGCAGCGATCATTACGCTAATACTGAAGTTTGAAGTACCCCAAATGTGCTCCACGTGTTTAATTCTACCACGAAAAATAACATTTTTCTGATCAATATCAAATTGCCAAATCTGTTGATTGCTATTTCCAAAAATGGTTGCCTGCCAAGGGTCAATACCGAAAACCGAAAAAATTTTTGGTGTAAGAAATCGTGATTAGTGGATGAAGTAGAAGACAATATATTGATAGGATCAGTTCCGATGCAGTGACTACAAAAAAATTAGAAAAAGATCATTCAATGAAGGGTCCAAGACCCTGAATTGATCAATGTAGAAAGGCAATGACTTGAATTGGCGATCCGTATCGTTCGAAGAGCCAAGATCCAGCAACAGTGTTTGTATGGGTTCGTTTTCGCCCTAATACTTTTCTCTTCTTAATAAAATACTGCTTTCTGCCTTTATTTATATGTATAATCTCATATACGGTATTTTGTTAATAATAACGTAACTATTTTTCTTGATAATAATTCATGGGTAAAATTATCGACTTTAAACTAAGAACTACCTCGGAGAGATTATTAATAAAGACGTTGATGAGCGTTGAGCCCTGCGGTACGCCGCAATTTAGTGGCAAGTATCTTGTGCGAAATTTATGGATCTTTATTCGTTGAGCACCCGAAGAAAAGAAACCAGATGTTAAAAGTCTGTATGAGTCTGTTGTGGTCGACGCTATTAAAATCCTTGGCTTATACAGCCCCAATCGGGTGCAGCCTGCAAGTCGCCTGTCACCTTCATCTTTCAGTAGAATAAACATATCTGTATTTCAGTCGAAAGCCCGATTTTAAAATCTCAGTTTCCTTCAAGATATTTTGACATCTATGTATTCGCTAATCTCCTCAAGATTTTAGATAGGAAAGGTAATGTACTTAGAGGTCGAAAATCTACCATGGACGTACTAATTACGTAGTGGATTTTAAACCACTTAATTTTTATGATACCCAATAGCTTCTAGTGAGTATTCTTTAGCTTAAGGTTTATATACCGCAATAGTCATATATCTCGCTTAATGACGTTCTTTTCACTGTCAGATCTTTGCGTATCTATCTGCAGTTTTTTATACCAAAAATATATTCTAAGCAGCCATTATATCTCTAAGAGATTTCTTTAATTTGCTTGGCATAAGGATATTCTAACTCCAGAAATTAGCCTCACTTGGTTAACGTTTTTATTTCACTTAAGGTATTCACGAATGGAGTCGTATTGTGGATTAAATCCGACATGGGTTGTACCAAAAAATCTTATTCATTACTTAAATTGTTTAGTATCACTGAGAAAACTATTTATATCAGTAACATGGATTGTGCATAGTAACTAAATAATTTGAAGAGAATGGGACCGCTTTTATAAAGCCATCTATTTCCGTCTGAGAATGATTTTAGTAACATATCATAGGCGTTAACTGTCTCATCTTAGATTGATTTGATAAGAAGAAGATGAGAGAAAATTGTGCTCGTGTAATATAAGGGCATTAGGTGGCACATTTTGGAAATCTAAGGATCTTTCTTGTTTGTATTATCATAATGTATTTATTTATTTTTTTCATTTATTTTGCTTTCCTCTCTTTCTACGTATTATTGCGAATAATGTTTAAAAGATTCTTGTATCTTAATACACATGTGAATAAAAGTTATTGTTATTGTGTTGTTATTCATACATCTGATAAAAAATACGATGAAAAGAAAATTTTATCGCAATCCAAGGAAATGAATTTCATCATGTGCTGAATCTATTTCGTAGTCTAAGAATTTTTTCAATATAGTTTTATTGATAATGCATGCATAATTAATTATTTCATCAATGTTGATATTCTAGGGAATTTTTTGTGATGTTTTCAAAAACATCGCATAAAGAAATGAAAAATCGAAATCATATCTTTCATATCTCCCAGTTATCTCCTTTAATTCGGGCATGTGCCGAAATTTCCAATCGAAATTTCTTCAATATCTTTCAGAAATATGATTAACTTTTACGGTAGCGAAGGAGTAGCATAGCATAAGTGGGCAAATAGCAACTCAATTTCGTAAAATACGTACTGTATGGAGAAATGGAGATATTTAGATAAACTAAAACGACCAATATTTGTTTGTAACAGATGCTACAACATATGGTATTTATGCACGTGAACGATTTGATAGTCTCCGCACAGGAAACTATACTTGCCAGTTTAATAAATTAAACATCAAATCATTTTAAATGGGTTATGCAGGAGTTGGGAAAGATCCATAATTCATTAAAAATGTGCACGTGTGCCTGCCCTCTATTTGGATATAGTATAGTTATTATTGGATACGACTTTTGGCAATTCGAAATAATCCAAATACGAAGTCGACCTAAAATTAATTGAATGGTTGACGGTATACTAAGCCTCTGGTCGTTTAGCAGAAAAAACAACAAACCCGAAACGTTTCCTTCGTGTGCTTATCAAATACTTAGGAACAGTAACCCAATGAAACAGAACAACTTTTGGGAGTTATGAAAAAATATTTGTTTATTGTTTTATTATTTTTATTCATATTACAGATGGTATCATATTTTGTGTTTAGATAACTTAGATGAAAATAAAATCTCTTGTGAACGGATTATTGAAGGTAGAAGTGTTTCGCTAGAAAATATTATATTTTTAGTTAGGACAGTAAACCCTCCTAAAATTGCAAGCAAATTTTGGTGCCAATAACCAGTTTTTCTCAGGAGCACAAAGCATTTGCTAAAGCATTTACTCTAAAATTGAAGCAAAAGCAATTGCTTCAATTTTATTCATTGCATTGTTGTATTAAATAATTTTAATTTAATTTCTCTTATGGGGGCTCACAAATTGGGTGAAATTTGGGAGATATTTTCTCGTGATTAGAGCAGATAGAAAGAAACGACCTTTTGCTATTTACTTATTGCACGTTTAAAATATTAAAATAATTTTTTCTTTATTTAAATAAAATATTGGGAAACTCGAAGAATCATCTTTTATTTAAAAAAATCAAAAATATTGTTGAAAATTTATTAAATTTATTAGAAGTTTGCTCTCCAATAAAAAGTGTTTACCTTAAGAAAAAACATTTTAAGTATATTTGTTGAAAGATTCGAACTTGAGATCTTCCACCAGCTCAAAAAATCGTAGGCTGTTCCCTACACTAATTGATCCGCGATACATTCGCTGGCCTTGAAGCTTCCACTTCTCTAGAAGAGCCTAACTTACAGCGAAGGATATGTTCAGCTTGGCGGTCTCGATATCGTGACTACCAACATTAAAAGCGATTTTCTTTCATTTCAGCCCAACTATGACCCCCGGGATATTTTTGGTTTCTATGATAACCTTCCTTGAATAAACTTGTTAGTAAATAGGTAGCAATTTCAATGTATTTGGTGCAAATATTTAAAGGTCCGGCACGTTTCCGACGCTGTATTCCTGCAGCAAATAGTCATTATTTTATTCTTGCAAGGTGTACAAAACCATTGAGATCAATATATTTACCTGATCGTAGAACCATTTAACAGCATCTACACATTTGAAGAGTCCAAAATTATATAAATTGAAAGTCTCTAAAAGCTCAAAATATCGAAAGAAATTAAGATTGTCAGAAGTTGTCGTGTCGGGTTGTGTCGCCATGTGTGAATGCTCAATCTAAAGTGCTACACGGTTGTTTTTCGTTGGCGTTACGTGTCGTGTAGTCAGTATGAATTAATCCTAAATATGTGACCTGCTTTTAAGGAGTATCTACTTCTTTTCTTTTGTAATTATTTATTAGTTATACGGATTAATTTTTGCTTTCATTTAGAGAGAATGTTTTAAGTTTAAAATTTTTGTTAGTCATTACTCTCATTAAAGAAATATTTGTTTAAACCGGCCAAGTAATTTGTAATAAAATGTTTAACAATAAAACAGTCGAACGGTTACACATAGTACAGTGAAACGACTGGTCTTTAATAAGACAAAAAATATAAAAGAAATATTTTAATATGCCAAAATTTGGAAATTTTCGCATATGAAATAAAAAAAATCGCATTTTTTTATCCAAAAATTTGATTTTGAAGGTACAAAGCTGCAAGAGTGTTGGAAATAAGAAAAAAAAATTGATGTCTATTTAAAGGCATTGACAAATAAATTGGATTGATCATGCTATCAAGTTAAGTGGCACTTTTTTATATTGCTGTCTCCTTTCCGATAAGCATTCTACATTGCACTGTAAATTCAGTTTTACCCATAAGGCACCGAACAACCAAAAGTGATTGAAATATATTCTCTCTTGTTTCCGACAAGTATTCTGAAAAAGGATTCTTTTAATATTTTGAATAATCTGGGAGGTATTGAAGATAGATTCCCTGTCATACATCTTTTTTCCTTTCTCATCGAGATCTGTCACCTCCTTAAATATAGCCGTCCTAATTTGGGACACCCTATTTGTTCATTCCTATGAATAAGGTCGACCTTTTCTATAAAGGAGCCTGGATGCAAGAAATATTATGGATCCCCAAAAATTTCTTAATGATAAAAAAACATGATAGAGGATAATAATAACAATAATAGAGGAAATAAAATATAAAGAAATACTGACATATTTAAATATGTGACATTTTTATTGTCATATTATTGATAACATTACAAAAATCACAATTTTTATCAATGCGATACAATTCGATAAAAAATCAAATGTTGGTATGGTTATCACAACCACAACTGAAGCAGAGTGGACCAACCAAATATGTGTAATAAAAAATGATTTCCTTTCATATCAAGATGGACGAATTTTTTTTGGGATTTTGTAGCCGGTATCATATAGCTTTTGTTTCTCGGCTACTTAGTTTTATGTGTTTTTCTGGAATGCCACATTGGACCAATGTGACTCGGTCCACATTGGCATTGTAAATTGACAATCATCCAAATTTTTCTGACTGGATGATTCGATCGTCATTATTGGCATGTGTCGTGATTGCAATTGTCTTTTCTTATTAATTTTGTGGTGTGGTTTTTTACAGCACTATAATTAATGTCGCCCGAGCTTAATCGGAAGCTTCCTTAAAATATTGTTTTGGAATTTGCGTGGCGTTGTAATACTTTTATACGTGGTATCGGTCGAGGCAATATTTGTTTTTCAGGTTGGACAAGCCAAATTTAAAATTTTTGTATGATTTGAGTTAGTGTAGTATTTGTTCAAATTTTAACTAAATTCATACCAGTTAAGGCTGCAATATTTATATTTCTGTAACACATATTAACGAAAATTTTACTGCTCTGTTTCTAAAAAGTACAAATCTTATAACCTTTTTATTCATGGAGACAGTGATCCAAAGTCGGCTTAAAATTTTGAGTTTTAGTAAGTAAAGCTCTAATTCGTTTTTTCCAGTATTTCTTTTGTTTTTAATTATTTGTTAGCAGTTATAATTGTTCTTGTTGTTATTATTATATTAAGATGGCGAAAATAAGGCAAACGAAAGAAATTTTCGCCACTTCAGGCCTGGAATATAAAGGGTCATATTCTGAAACTCGATAAATGGATGTAGATAAAAAGTTTAGAGAGAGGACTATGTAAATGTGGGTAGAACATTTATTACAAATAATTCTTGTTGTAATGAAAAATGCTACAAGTTTGATGGTCATTCTCAAAAATTTTATGAATTTAGGTATTTCGACGATTGCTCGTCGATATATTTTATCTAATACTGCTAATGAAAGAAAACGAAAAAGTACTATAAGAATATATTATTTATCTAATGCTGACGTCATTGATTTAAAGGTTTGTAAATCAGCTATATGATTCCTCCAAGAGATAAGGTGGATGGCACGTATTATGGAACAAGACTCCAAATAAATATATTGAAAATGTATTTATAAATCGCACTATTGTAGGAAAAATACTAACTACCAAACTATTTATTGCTATGTAGACCCGAATATCAAAATTTCTCAGGGTATAGAAACAGATACCTAAATTAAGTAGTTCGCTTAAAAAAAATTAGAAATATTTTTAACACTAAGTAAATTGAGTTTCATTTCGTTACGAAAACTAATTAATTAAATTATCTGGCTCTATCAATAAATTCCTAAATTCAAATTACATTTCCATGCTTGGAATCCTGTCGATGGTATGATTCGCTAATTATAAAAAAATTAGATTTGAAACAGATGCTGAGAAGACGGGAGGATTAACTTTATTAAAGTAAAGCTGAACGGTTTAGGCAACCTATTAAAAATTTCTCTCAAAATTCCGTTGCAGATGACTACTGATGAAAATCTTTCCAACTCCAGGATTATCTACTAGTATTAAATTGTTATAAAAGATAGCTGTGGATTTACTTTCTTGGAGTTCACAATATTCGAACATAACCTGAAACTGCCATTCATTTTTGCCAAATGATTCAGATTTTGTGTCTGTAAAAAAATATTCTAAACGTAAAAATACGTTCCTAAAGACTGGATTTGGGTTATCTTCTCAGCCAAAAATAAAAATCAGTTCAAAGTAATTTTAAGGGATAGGAATAAGAATTTCCCTTAACCTTATCGTAGCGGAATAGAATAGAAGAGAATAATTTAAAGTTACCTTAAATTCTCGGATTCAAAAATGAATGCCTCTGTTTCTTAAGTGCGGCCCATGTAAGTTTATCGAAAGGAATTCAAAATCATTTCTATAATTATTTCTCTTTTGTGTGAAACAACTCTCCACATCACTTTAATGTTATTCGATACAATACAACATTTGGCTTCTACTTTACATCTAGTCGAAATTGAGACTACAATTTTTCTATGAAAAGGATCCTTTTATAAAAACGAACTGAAGGGCAATAAATCTCAATATCAAAAGTCTCCATTTCAATGAACTATTGAATTGAAAAATCGCTACAAGACCAATTCGTAATATATTATAAATGGGGGGAGATTGAATTTTCCATACGTTATTCTACTTTTCCATGAATTTGTAAGTTAAGTTTGACGGATTTTCCTGAGGTGGAATCTCGTGTACTGAATAAATGCAAGCGTGTATATTCATTGATGAAGCATGAAAATATTTCCAGAAAAATGAGAGAAAGAAACATGGCTTTAAATTGAACAAATTTAAATTGATATGTAGTGACTTCGATAGAAGACCTTGTTTCAGTTAAAATTTAAAAAATGTTTGGAAATTAAGGAAAATTTTTCTATTGAATTGGATAAATAATACCTCCGATAATGGAGGTTGTTAAAAGAGGAAATGGTTCCTAAGAAAGGGTCATATTCAGAGGAAGAATGAAAAAGTGAAGTTTTTCTTATATTGTTTACTACATTAGAGCTGAACAAGAAAATATTTTATGAAGTCAAAGCCAGAGGATGTGTTGAGAAAAGATTTATAGTCTAAAATTTAATTTTACTTTGAATCTGATGTGGGTTATGTCAGTCAGGTCAAACATTGTGAAATATTGGGAGCTCTACTAACCCGAAAATCAACAACTTCAAATTGCACTTTCTGCTCCACTTCCAGGTTCCAGCTCTCAATAAATCTCAATTTTACGTTGTCAAAACCGTCTCCTGTTCCTGTTGTAATATTTACAGATTGACACGGAAGCAATTCGAGCTGTGCGGGTAAAAGGGCAAATTTCCTTTCAACATAAATTTGTTCATTTGTTTGGTAAATTGCCAGTAAAGTTATGTAATGAAAGGTAACACGAAACCAGCGATAGAATCTTAATTACAAGTAAAACTGACTAACTTCCATGTGTGTGTTCGCTTTGGCTTTTGGCCTCAATAAAACTGGTGTACTCTGAGATTGACCTTCGTTACACTTTATTTATACTCTTTTTGTAGTAAACAACAGATGTATTATTAATCATTATCCTTCACAAGTAGTTATTTTCCAGATTTTCCCCGAAATTCGTAGAGTAAATATTCTACGGAATTACGTAATGGCACCACCAATTTTAATTAGGGTTGTATGAAATTGTGGGGTGTTTTCAGTTCCTTTGTAGGGAATTCTATGATATTTTTATACTTTTTGCAAGAAGTAAGAGATTAATTAGAAAGTGTGTAACGAACTTTTATACATTATGTGAACCATACTCACTTTTATTTACTATTTAGTACAGTTGAATTAGTGAAGCTATTAAGTACAATTTTTCCTTAAAAACCTTGGAGCAGGAAGTTTTTACTATGTCGGTATTCACGAAAATGATTTCCTGGACCGTAATTACGACAAAATAAAAAAACGTGAAACTAATGAAACTTTTTTTCGTTGGTAATTCGAAGTTCTTCCAAATTGAGCTTCCCGTGAGAGAATAGTGGAATAAATTAAGTTATTTGTGACTAATAATAACAATTCTTTTTATCTAGATTAGAAATTTGATTCTAACTAAGCAAAAAATTACCAGTAATGTAATCTATGAACTACTAGTGAAGGACCAGTCTGTTGGTTGAGAATGTTCACGCTATTGTAGATCCTTGTAGTGATATCGAATGACGAGCAGTAGTAGAGCACCTAGAAAAAATACCTACGGCAAAGGGTACAATGTGCGACCCGGCTCAACACAAAAGCATTCTGTCTCTAACTGAGCCCTAGGGCTATTGGTGCTCAGTATTGAGAGGGGCTCCCATACTGAGGCGATCAGTTTGCGCCCTTATGTAGAGTGTGCGAGGATGAGGCAGTCCTCGGAGGCGCTAATCACGTCTCTGAGAACTGCGATCCGGTCTTATGGTGTCCTTATACTTTGATCTCCTCTAAACGTCGAATCCACTAATTTTAGATTTCTCCGCAAACTGTTCGCTGTAGAATACTGGCCTGAATCTCAAGTCTGAATTACCCAGATTAGATTATGGAAACAGTCGTGAGGAAATAACAGGCCGATGGAGAGGAGGTGATAACACTCCCTTATGTCGCGACCCCCTGGATAGTCGAGTTATCACAGTATTCCTCTGGCAGAACACTCGGATGAATGCCCTAGTCTGGAGGCATTTCGATTTCACGATCAAGTCGGTGAGACCCGATCCTCCCATCTTGACTGGCATGCGAAGGGATATAGCAGGAACCTCTAGTCAATTGGCATTCCTGATATTAAGATCAATTTCAAGTTAAGAACGGCCTTTATTTATCTCTGGTTTGTTTAAAAAGAGACAAACAGAAGAAGAATAAACTCTGTACTCCATGGTCTTGAGGTATGCGTTTTGGGATTTTGCTTGGATGTGCCCAAAGTGCACAATAAATCGGTCATCCTGCCAATGACCATTCAATATCCCTTCAAGCCCTCATCAGATTTGGCGTGAGCCTTTCATGTCTCTGACGAGGAAGGATTAAGGGCCACATACATTTCCGAGTTTTTTATAGAGGGACTCACTGGAACTCCCACTCACCTATTGCGAGTTCTAGTAGCGCTGTTATGGAAGATTCCATCGGCTTCGCGTCATGTAGTCCTGATTTTGTCCATATGGGAGTAGGAACCTTTTTAATACTAGAGGCGGTTCTGATAACCTCAGTTAAATTTAGCACATCTTTGCCAAATGTTATTGGTGCCGCTGTTGATGATGCCACTACTGCTGTCGCTGCACTTGACGTACATTTCGGTAAAATTTGTTTTAACAAAGCGCATTAAAACACAATTTTCTTAAAATAACATCAAGATATCATAAAACATATTTCACGAAACTCATTAGAATAGCGTCTAATATTACCTGAAGCGAAAATCACTATTTCCCAGATGTATTTAGTTTCTAAAGTGGCAATCTACGTGAAACCCTTTGCAGGAATAATATCGAAGAAACCAAAAGGAAGTTAAATAAAACAACCCTCACAGGGCAGACGACCGTTCCAGCCAATATATCCTGTTGATATGACAGGCTATTTCGGTCACTATCATCTGAACATATTTCATTCGGTTCGATTATATGATGTTTTGCTTTTATGGGGGCGTAATGTCAGCACCAGTACTGCATATATTGTCAGGGCAAAGACATCGAGTGGAAGTTTTTTCTGCACTTTGCAGGTCAATTAAAATTCTGTCTCTGGAGTCTCTTGTTCTGTTAAAAATTCATTTACTACTATACTCAATTCGAGTCACGTCCTCCTCGACGAAAGACTTCGTGCTACAATTTTCATTATGGATTGTGAACACTGGACGAAGGGAAATACCTTTTTTTCTGTGGGAAATGAGGTCCTTACAGCGTCAGTTTTAAAAATTCACAAGTTCATAAAATGTTAGAATTACTATTTTTGGTACATTCTACGGTAGGAGGATTTGCAGGATATTTGCCATGGTAGTTAAATTGTCGACATTGTTACTTTTTGGACTTGATTAAAGTGACATTTCGGTGTTATTGTAACGGAATTTATGCGGGAAAGTTCTCTTACGGAAATTTAGGGTAAAAGGAAAGGATCTCACCTGTCCATTTGTTCGTCATTAGAGGAGGATTAGGGCATGTTAAGCTAAGTATTTGGTCCATTTGCATTTCCGTTCTGGAAATTGACAAATTGTTCCATTTCGAAGGTATAAGTGAGTTTAAATGAATTTAATTTCACTTGTATAACAACCTTGTGAACAATTACAAATATACCAAGATTCGTTTGAAGTCGCGCAGAGGAGGTATTTCTATGTTTCATTATAAATATAAACAAAAATTATTCCCGCAAAATCAGAAGAATCCAGCAAAATTGAGGGCAGACATAAAAGCCAGAGAGCACAATTTAACAAATATTTTCAATAGGAGTCCAAAGAAACACTCTTATCTGCTACTTATGCATGACTGATTTACCTCAAAGAACTTTCTGCAACCATATTTCTGCAAGAAATACTCACATCAACACCACCAGACGTCCTCGAATGAAAAATATTAAACTTCCTAAAATCCACCCCAGTAACGAATCGGTATCTCCCTTGCCGTAAATTCCTGTCTTTAGTAAAGCAATCAGCCGAATTGCTCTTGTGTGGTACAACGTACAATAAACGTGGAGCCAGTAGGAAAGGAACTTACTACGGAATCAGTGTCAAGGATGTTGTAAAGGTCCGGTCCAACACATTTTATCAGATTAAGGCAGTGATAAAGCAGATGGAGATGATGAAATCTTTTTCAGTAGCATTTAATCGATTGCCATTCGTTTAAGAGATAGTCCAAAGATCAACTACAATCTGATATTGTACTACTGGACATTGGGGGACGTGGCAAGCAATCAGTGCTAATAAGTTCAGTAAATAAATAAAAAGGACATAATCGATTGCGACCCTCATCATTATTACGCACGAACTGTACAAGGTCGTCGCCACTGAGATATAGGAAATTGTTGCTGATGAGGGCAGTTTGGAAATCTGATGGCCCGAGAATTATTCTTTGGACTTTTCATTGTGAAAATGCTTGCGAAAGGTTTCCTGACCAGGAACATAATCGTTTGGGCTGCTTTTTTCACGGTGGGCAAATTTCAGGGAAAGTAATTTCCGCAAAAGAAGTTGCTGAATTGGTTTCTGAAATTGTCTGATGTAGAGGTAATTCCATTTCCCTTTTGCTCTCAACATCAATTTTTAATGTATCAGATTGCACAGGGTCTTTTCGTACCTAAAAAAGATTTTCTGTAATATTTATTTTGATTGACGATAATTGACAAGACTTATGGGTATTATTTTTCGGGAAGAAATGTATGTAGGATTTATATTCTTGAGAGGATACATCGTTAATTAGTTCATTAGGAACGACGTCATTAAAAAGATATCAAGCAGTCTTTTAAAATATTTTTAAATATTGGTTAAAGTCGGGATTTTGGTAAGCAATGCAAGAATAGTTGCAGTTGTTGACAAATATTTTCCAATAGCAATATTCTTCCAATAGCATTAATGTACATTTTAAAATTTAGAACTTAAAGCGTAATGCATTATTGAGCTAGTAAAATGATTACCATATTGCAAAACAAACATTCATACAAATATTGACCCACGCGTCCGACGGGCTTAACAACTCCTACTGTGGGTAGAGTATCTGGTCCTTGTCGAGTGTAGGTGTCAGCGTGTCAATATTACAAGAACATCGTTTCTACTGCACTCCACAGTTCACATCTATTGTTTGAGGGAACAGAGTGAGTTTTAGGACACTGACCTTACAGTACATATTCGGGTTCTTAAATTCCATTTTCTTGTCAGGTTGAAGAGGAAAATTATAAGAAATGAATTATATCTTCCCCATATTTGTTTGACTGATGAGTTGGCATTCACTCGGGATGGATATTGAGAATTCCCATGGAATTCTAGAAGCAAGACACCAACGGCGATTAAAAATAAATGTTTGGTACCGAATAATTGAGGACACCTTATTAGGACCATACGATTTCAGAACAATGAATGAAGAAAATTACTTAATATTGTTAAGGAACGATTCCAAAGGTTCTTCTGTTAATAAGGAGAAATATGTAGTTTATGCATGGTGGTTCGCTTGCATATTTCACCTGATCGGTTCGATAGAATACTGGAATACACAATAGTGAAATGAAGTTCAATAATGGTTCTAAGGCCAAGACAGGGCAAGTTTGGATGGCTCACATTACTTCCAGACAATGCATCTTGTGCTTAACATCTTTCACATTATTGTACTTCATAGGCAGCAGGACTATTGCTCGGTAAACGTGTGGGTGTAGGTGCAATGGATTATGTTTGAGGATTCCAATTCTTGGGTGATTGTCAATGAATGATTTTTTCCTTGGTTTTAATTTGAAGTGCTTAAGGCTTTTTATGTGAAATAACTTCAGTTGAGCTGACTTTTAACTATAAGTGAGATGTTTACATTCTTCAAGCGTTAGGCATAGGAGAGATTGGGGACCATGTTTTTACGTCTAAGGGTGTAACTTTCGTAAACCAAAACTACCTCTAACAGATGTTTTTATTTCTAAAAAGTGATTAACTCTTTAAAATCTTTTTCTTGGAGGTTTCAAACTCGAATTTATTTCCTTTATACTTTTTTCGTATTATTGGAGTTGATGTCAAAGTGGCCAATCACCCCGGATCAGATTAAGTTCGCCACTGATAGTTAATATAAAATCGATATATTCAATTTCTAAGTATATATCTAAAAATTCTTAGAAATAAATTAATAAAAAAAAATAAAATAAAACTGTTCTGGCAGTTTCTTTAAAAGCTACCTAATTAATTTCTCACGGCTGTGTCAGTTAACATTGCTGGCTAACGTACCTTATGTTTTGTTGCCCAATTTTAGGGTTAAATTATAAAAAAAACTCCAAGAAAATCTCTGAATTATTAAAAAATTTACTATATCGCTCGAAGAAAAAGGATCTTAAGTAATACTTCCACCTATTGTTATATACAAATATGTAAACATATACAAAAACGGAGAAGGAATATAGAAGATAGTAAAAATATACTTCAACCACTAAAAAATATAAAATTTCGTTCACTTTTAGAGAACATTTTCAACTTATATGTATAAAATCCCCTGTGCAGTGTAACGAAATCGCATCGTAGTGATGAGTTTAAAGCGTAACGACACTTGTTTTGTTAGAAAAAAGTATAGGCGACAAAATATCTTTGAGAAGATCTAAAAATTTGAGGGCGCCAATCATGTATCTAATATAGTACTAAGCCCTCCTCCTAACTCACAGACCCACCTATTAAATGTTATCAATCTGAGACTTTGATTTCCTTTACCAACAAAATGCTTGCATTCAATTTTTAAATTCAATCAATTTTGTACAGAAAAGGACCATCTCAGTAATCCCTTTGTAACAAACAGAGGCTCAAGAGTCTCCGCATGAATTATAAATTGATTTTTCCAACAAAATGGACTCTGGCAAATATTTAATTAGGGTCCTATTTTTCTGGACTACGGATTATATCCACGTTCCTCTTCTTTGGTATTTTTAGCTATATTTCCCTGGAAATCACAATAAAATGATGAAAAGGTCTCCTACTTATTTTATATAGAGCAAAGGTGAGTGTTTATTCATGTTTACAGGCCAAAGAACATAGAGAGCAACCCTTCGCTTTGTTTATTCATGAACAAGTAGTCGGCGTCATAATCGCTTTAATGCTCCATTTAATCCATATTTACAGAAATTCGAGTGAAAAGCGACATTATCGGCAACTTTTGCCTCCCTTAGGCCTATTTACATCCGCCTAAACGCAGTTATATCAAAGCATTTAAATAAATTCATTCAAGAAAGTATTTTAGATTCCCTCTAGTAACGAATTTCTGTCGACTTATCACCAACCTCGTGACTGTAATCCGTTACGAGAATCTCTTATGAATTTGGGTTTTATTAAAATGTTTATCGGTATTTGTGTTGTTGTGCCTTGTTTACTCCAAGAGTTAGCAGTTCAGAGTAGAATTTATTATTTGGAGAGTTCACTTTTACACCTTGACGATAGCATTGAAATTTGAATCATGCTCCATCAAATCTGGCGAAGTAGTCATAACAAGGGATAAAAGCAAATAAAATCTTACACTTGGAGGGATTCGTTTTGTTGTGATGGTGGGTCTTCTTAGGAATTGTGACAGGAAAATCCGACCGCTACAACTACATGTTGCGCCTATTTGTGGGACACGAAATAGCCTTCAAAATTAAAATTATGTTCAAACTTACTTAAGTTGGAAACGGGCGGAAATTAATATTCAGTTGCCATCTAGACAAAATCCCGGACTTAGGAATTCTCAGAGGAAGGGTTCAAAGCCATTTTCCTCCTTAAGAAGGATGAGGATATTTGAGATAATTGCGTTGATAGATAACAACCCGTGCTGCATGGGTATGCGGGTGATAAGGTATCACGTGGAAAAGATGAATTATTTCAAAGGCTCGGAAACTTGCCTGATTAAGGACAACGGGGAAAGTGTAATGGATTTTCCATTTTCCGTACCACAGTCGCTGAAGCTATAAGCAATTAACGAAAGTTTTTACTTTCGTATTTACTCCATTTTGGATGAAGTATTAATTTCACAATACGAATATACCTAAGAGAGCAAAAATATATCAGATAACTTTAAGAGTCCCGTTGTTGTGGTGGCGGTTTTCAAATATATTTCTTGACAGTGAAATGGAATCTACATAATATCTTCACATCTTTTATATCTTTTTCATCTCTTAAGATGAGCATTCCATTGCCTCTAACAGTTCTTGATGTAATAGTAAAAAGATTCTTGGGAATTCTGCCATAAGGAATTCCTGAGGGTCTTCATGTTCTCAGAAGTCGTTTGTTGTTGAAAGAATTGGAGATATTTGCAAGGCAGATTGCTTTCTAGCAGCATTCCCATTCCCATAAAATCTTCATTGTTCTTCGGGTGAAAATTTAGTAGTTATTTTCGCTTTACAAACCTTTCAAAAATATACCATTGGACGATGAATTTCGGATATAATGAGTTTTAACACGTTCATTTCCATAATTAGCACAAAAGCTTTCGTGGGAGAACCACGTAGTAAATTTATTTGTCCTGAGAGAGCTTTTGAATGATGGTAGAATAAAATCAATTACGTGAAGTTTCCTTTTGACTTAATATGTAGTTTCTACTCAGTTTTTGGCATGATTATTCAGTTGAATTATGTTCCTATGCATAAAACACTGCTATACTGTTTTTTGTTTTTTTTGAGGTATTGCCTAAGCTCAGATGATGACCCTATGATGCACACCTTAGGGCAAAGGGAAATTAGGGAAAGGTGATTGAGGAATTGACGAATGTTAAAAGTGAGCCACAATTTTGGCATGAAATTACTGTGCAACATCCCAGTGACGTGCTCCTCAGAACGCTCGGCTTTATATATAGAAGAAAGAAAAGTTTCCCCCGTATTACTTTCTAAATCCTGAGCTTTTGGTGTATTAAGTGAAATTCTTGGAAAGTATAATAGATAGCTATTCTGATTACCGATTTTGTAGAAGGCAATAAATGTGCTCACTTGTTAGTATAATAATAACTCGTTTCGATAGAAACGATGCATAAAAATCACACCAGAAAAACAAAAAACAACCCCCAACCGAATACTACAAAGTATTGGGGAATTCCAAAAGAAGAACTCACCATTGCCATTTTCTTTTCTGTCATGGCTGCGCTGTATAGTATCATAGGGTATCCCCTGAGCTTTGAATTTACCGTAGAAAAAGTAATTTTATATGGTAATTTTTCCTACAAATATACGTCTCTAAATTATCTGTTAATGTTAAGCTAGTTTTTAATTGGTTAACTAGAGAACATGGAGCATATTTTGACTGCAAATATTTAAAGTGACTCGCAAAAACGTTTTCACTCCCAATTTTTGGAGAGGCCAAAAGATCCTCCCACACCCTCTACGAACACAAATAAAGAAATTGGGGCTTTGAGAATTTATCGCATAACACCTGAGAAATCACAATTTATATTGTACCCAGGGTGTGTTTATGTACAAAAAGATCCCATGTCATACCATTTCAGCAAATCTCAGGTAACCCCCTTGGGACCTTTCCTTATTTATTTCAACTGTTTCTTTGCTTCCGCATGTCCATCAAAGCAAAATCCTATTCTACATTGTTTTTTCTCTTTGTGGCATAAACAGAAAAACGGATAAAATGTTGGCAAATTCCGAATATTCGTCATATTTATCTTACTGTGCTTATTCTCCCCCACCAAGAGACTAATTTCCTAGCATTTCAATGCGTTCCGCAAACACTTTAAATATTACTTTAAGCAAAATCGCTTTATTTCTTTGCAGCCGTAAGTTAAATTGTTTCTTTTGTACGATTCTGGATAAAGTTTATTGTTAGATATTAAAATATGCAAGGAGACTAAAACATCATAAGCTTGGGATTAATTGAAAATTCATTACCAATCTATTATAGCCCTCAAAGGTATTCATAAACTTCCGAGCTAATACTGTTGCCAAAATTTTAATCGCAAATTTATAGAGCAGAAAACACGAGACCAATTGTATCGATCCCAACCCACTCGCGGCTTCATCTGAATTCCTCTGTGTTACCTTATAGTCTATGCCCTGTCCCAACAGCTTTCGTTCCAAACAATTTACCAATTTACAAAAGATTCCCACCTGCTTTCTAGATAAAGGTCCTTATGAGCGTGTTGTCATTGCTGTACTGACATTTATCTTTAATTTTTGCGCTGTGAGCAATAAAAGCCGCCTTCAGGCTATCTGCTTTTAATAACTTCCTTGAATGACTCAGAATGTTATAAAGGAAAACCACTTTCCAATTACCGTTAACTGAGGATGTTTTGAGTCACTCGCTTAGCCTTGGAATTGCAGCATTTAACACTGAAAGACTCCAACATCTTCTCTTGGTGGAGGAGTTTCCTAAGGCGGATATTTTCTTAATGATATTTCCGGATTTGATTACATCTTGTCAAGCAATTCAAATTATATGCCGGAGAAGTGTATTTCTTTCCCGACAGGGGTTCCTGGATAATTTTATGTAAATGCCATTTTATGGTTTAGTCAACCAAAGTAGATTGGTCTGCATAATATTTTCATCGGAACTGATATTAAGGATGTTAATGATGGATTACGTTATGAGAAAAATTTCCGATGAATTTGAGTGTTTCTGGGTAGATTTCTTAGTTTTCAACAATACTCAAATTCAGAGTCAGATAAAATGCAGAAAGAACGCTTAAATCACGAGTCTTTTTTGGTAATAGGTCAAATTTGGGCAACTCTAAGTAATGATTTACCTGTTTTTTTGGCTTTTATAGCTTCATGTTGCTGTTTATTGCAAATCCGAATTCCGAATCCAATAGGTGTCATGTTGGGTAAGATGGCAAGAAAATTTCACATTTTGAATAGAAATCTGCAGATCCGTACACGAAAGGTGTTTCACAGCACTAAGAAAAAATTCATATAAACACGATACACTTCGATGCAGAGAGCTGCCAAAATTGTAGCAAAGAAGTCTGTCAAAATCCATACAAAGAACAAAATATTGTTCAGTGTTTATAAAGGAGGAGTTATGTACGCATTTACAGGTTCAAAAAAGAAAGGGCAATTTTCTGGAAAGTGAAGCCAAATACTTGTAATTCCAAGTAGTAATGACGAAAAATTTATACCCTTAAAATTAAAGTTCAGATTTCATTTTGAAATGGGAAATCCAACTTATGGGTTCCCAGCCTCGTGTTGTACCGAGCTTAGACTATCTCCCTTGGTTCACTAAGGATACCAGCCCGGAACCGTTTTCTACATTACTTTGGGTTGGGTCTCTTGATTAATTACACATTGGAGTATTTCATGCGGCATTTCGATTCTTTGTTCGGAGAGTGTCCCCCACGAATTTAGTTACTAGCTTTCAGTGGCTCTTATCTTTCCAGCAAAAGCCCCACTATGCGATTTGGTGATAACTGGTCTAGTTCCGATCCCACAGCTGCTCTAGCGTACGCCCGCCAGCTGCAGATAAACAGCGTATTCTCGGTGTTGTCCTTGGTAGTTTCACAATACATAGGACACTCCGGCTAGTCGGCCCTACCAACTTTATAGAGGTAGTGCTAGAAACATTCGTGTCCGTTTATGAACTGTGTGAAATGGTAATACATTTGGTCTTGTCTCCTGCCGATCTATGGTCCTATCCGTGACAGCAATTTGGCAATACTTAGAACTCGGTTTTTTCAGCACTCATTCCCATCCAACCTCCATGAGCAGGACACTGTTGATTTTCTTCTTTGTGAGGATAAATATCCCTGTCTGAGCCATGGCCATCACAGTCCATGATCAGTCATTCATACATTTACTCTTTTCATCACTTGGTTAAGATTGAGCTGTGTCATTGCGCCCCAGCCGTGACAGCCTCTATGATTTTGTAGACTAAAGAACGATCATCGAAGTAGTCCTGAACCATGCAGAGCAAGTATTCGGGAACACCCAACGCCTTCCCAAGTGCTCCCAGCATGTTAATTCATCTGGATGAGTTGAACTCATTGCTAAAGTCTGATACCTGTTTGTCCTCTCGACAAGAATTAGCAAAGCAGTGAAATTTCATGAATCCTTTTGGCTAGAACAGGAACTAGGAGCGCACGGAAGGTCTCCACCAGCTGTACAAAATCTCCCGCGGTAAAGGAGATATTAGGGATAATCTGTCTATCTCCGGGACGGGAAAATGTCGCTGCGCCGCCGATGCTCAGAACCAAGGCGATCGTTTTTGCGGCTATCTCTAGGAGAAGATATATCTAAAACAGTTCTGAATATTATGATCCAAAAGTTTTAAGTACATAGTTATAAAACTTGCTCTTAACTCTTGAAGTAGCTCTTTAACACGCTGAGAGCTCTTTTAAAGCTGAAACTCGTTACTTCGGCTATCTTTGCACTTGTAAACATTTTGATATTATTTCTTGTGAACACAGTAGCCATGTCTGTTAGCATTTATTTGGTAAGATTTTCGAAGTTTCTTCGCTTATTTTAATTTCCTGTATACTTGGGGTAAAGTACTGAAACTCTGGATAATTGCATAAAAGTCATTTTGTTTCTGTGGTATTCGAAGTATAAGCGATTTAAATGCACCAGCCACAAACTTTCGAAGTTCCACTGTTTGCAACTAATCTCTTAGCTCCTATTGTTCCTATTGCTGTTAAGTACTTTCGATATTACTAAGGCTACTTCATTGCTACTTCAAAGCACAGACCCATTTAGAGTTAGATTTTCCAGAAAATGATTATTTCACAGCAAATCTGTAATCCTTGTCGATGGAACAAAGGATTCTTCTATGGATTTTGGTAATCAGAATAATGGTATGAGATACAGAGCTTCTTAAAACTTTCGAGGCCTTCAGTTAAGTTGGAAATTTGTTGTGCTTTGGTCATACCGGGTATACATTAATGTCTTGAGTACTTAGAGGATATCCAAAACCTCAAGAGAAGGTCTGTTGTTGTAGATGTATACATATCTACACTGTTCTTAGGTTCTCGGAAATGATTAAATTTTGACCAAATATCCGCAGTGATTTATGTGTGGGTCAGTAGATTCAGAGTCAGTAACCCAGATGGATTTATCTAGAAAATATGCGGTAAAAATAAATGAGTGACCATGTCGACTATGCACGTACATAATTATGATACGTTCGGACAATAGTTGTTGCATTTAATTTTAATTTGTTGCCATGAATAATATTTGTAGAGCAATTTTTCCTTTGCATATTCCCATCATAAGTCCTGTTTGCCGTGGTGAGTCGACCAAGAGGATTATTCTGGGTTGTAAAAGTTTTTAAAAATTATGCATACATCATTGGTGTATTGACTGAGATGAATTCAGCGGGGTATTTGAGTTTGAATTCACGGAAATAGATATTGTTGAAGGATGAAATACTTATTTTAGAGACGTCTTCCGATGCTAAGGTGGCGGGCGGCTCTTGAGGGAAGTGACAAAAGTTACAGAAAGCATAGCAGACCTCGTTTAAGATGGTTGAATGATCCAGAAAGCGCGAAATAAGTTTTTGATTGTGA
>QYTT01078927.1:10028-21090 GCA_006980735.1 Dasypogon diadema | reverse complement strand
CTCAATTTTCTCGGTCTAACCATAAAATCTGGTAAAGAACCACAAGGCTTCATATTCTAGATAAATTCTGCAAGTGGGATCTCTATACTGTCACTTTTCTCATATGTATAAAGTGTCCAGAGAATCAGCTTTATCATTTTATCTCTTGGAATGGAAAGTTTTCGAAACCCTTTTATTTGTTTTGCAACAACAGAAACAATAAATTCCATTGAATTCGGGACTCTTTTCCTTCCATTGAATAACATAATATGGATGAAATACATGTACAGCCTGGATTTCCATTTGTACATAATAAAAGTTTATTTTGAGGGGCCTTGTCAGATAAAAATTTCATGTTTTTTCATTGTCCGCAGATTCAATAGATATTTTGTTTAACTGTATGCAGTGTCAACCTACTACCTACTTAATACTGGATCCAAATTGTCTTTTGAAGCTTCAGCTCTTGCCAATCTACCAACACTTTCATTATCATCAATACCATAGAGAGATTATTGACACCACATAAGCAACGACCCGAAATTGGTAAATTTCGAAGGAAATCTTCCATCCTACAGAAAATAGATTGCATGTAAGTACTTTCAATGGACTGATTGGGAGTCAAAAGAGGCACCTTATACTTCCAGCTCTCTGATTTCCATATGCAGTTGCTTATCAACAGCTCGAACATTGATGAAGAAGTAATAGTCATCACTACTGCACTCATTAATTCCCACGAGTTCTTATGCCCTATATAAAAAAGTATTCGATCCTCCATTGAGGATGCATGAGCTCAAAATGCAGCAGGGAAATGTTCGACGTTTTTGCAAAAAGTCAAAAGGAATGAAAGATATAAAGTCGGTGATACTGCATAGTGCATAACCGCGAGACTTACTAATGGCACTACTGCGTAAGTCAAGTTCTCAGCAGACATTAAATTTTTTTTGGTTATAATGACGAAATTATTACTACTGATCTCTGGAATAAGACAGGAAATATAATATTCTGGATTTTTGACATGAGATTGAATATGCAAGGAACAACAACGAACCATTAGTAACGAAATTTAAATTTTTACTACTCGTGGTTACGCGGCTACGTAGTATCACCGATCGGATTATTAATCTGAAGGCCGATTGAGAAGATACATAACTGGTGCAAGCTATCGCCCAGCATTTTTATAAAGTGACATGGGGTGGATATTATGCTGTCCTTTGTGAATACAAAGACGCTATTCATAAGGCCAAAAATAATCTAGAATTTTTGCACGAAATTGTCGGAAGCATTGACGAAATGTTGAAGCTGAAAAGGCTTTGGAAGAGTTCTTCCTCACCTACTTTGACCCTACTATTCTGTTGGTAATTTAAAATTTGCCATTTTTTGACTTGTAATGGAAAGTCACATTTTGAGTAGGAGATTAATATTAAGTACCTCGTTAAAGTGGAACCCACCTGCCTCCATGACAACTGTTTATGTGGACAAATCTATGACAACTGTTTATGTGGACAATCCTTTAAAAAAGACCGCAGTTTGTGGATAGATCAGGCGATTCAAAAAAGATGACGACAGAGAGTGAAGATAGTCGAACTCAGCTAACGATGATGTCATGGTTCGCGCCCGGACACTAATAGAGGAGAATAGAAGAGTTTCATTCCATGAAATAATTCAAGGAGTTGGCATTTCATACGGGACAGCTCAATTAATTCCAGCTGACTATTTAAAATTGTTGAAGCTTTCCGCTCGTTGAGTGCCTAAATCGTTGCGTAACTTCAGAGAGCAGATCCTTTGGTAACCATTTTGAACAAGATCGAGACAGATCCTGAAAAAGTCTACTGTGGATCATAACAGATGATGAGACCTGGATTTAACAGCATGTCCCCAAAACCAAAATTTTGTTCAAGGAATGACTACCGCGTGGATCTTCAGGGCACAGAAAAGTCAAAATGGACCACTCTGTCCGCAAAGTTATGGCCATCGTTTTCTGAGATAGGAAGACTGATTTTTTTGAAAGCACAAAAATCTATCAAAGCTTCCTTTTATGAGAGATACCAGGGAACCTTCAGGAAGGGGTTCTCTTCAACCAAGACACTTCTGCTGCACATTCCACTCAAGAGACAAGGGAAATATAAAAAAATTTCCGGTAGGAAATTTTGCGTTAGCCCATTTATGGCTCAGATTTGGCGTTGTCTGATTTTTTATTTATTTACAAGATTGAAATCAGACTTGAGGGGGAAACGTTAAAGGGCTACAGACACTTGAGATAGGTAAAGGTGAGCTTATTTTCACTGATTTTTCGAATACACTACAATATAACGCTCTACTGACCTCTTGAACATTTCTCTAATGGCGTCAACCTCAATTTGTGTAGCTGACCGTTGGTGGGATCCGTTAAACTGTCGAAAAAGAACTTTTTTGCCTATAATTATGAGCTAAATTTGAGGGAAAACAAAAAAAAAATTTAAGTAGAACCATTCTTAATTGAGGTTTAGAAGTGGGGGTGTAATCTTGACGTCAAGTTAGCACCCCCACTACACTATATAGTGAGAGACGAGTAAACAATAATTTTGAGCTAATTAAGAGCTTTAACATAACATGTAAAACGAATTTACAAAATATATTGATCTACAACCCTTCAGATAAAAACAACCCTTCCTTATGATTTCTAATCAGCCGGTGATAAAAGTAAATCTTCAGCGACTCTGTTCAACCAAGAAAATGCGAATGTTGAGTTGACTTGAGCTGGAAGCTATCTAAAGGTCATAAATTTTTTTGTTTCTACATCTCGAATTTTGAGCTGCTACCCTTATACTGAAAATTATCCCTTACAGAAGAAGCACCATTTTTTTACGGCTAGAAATTTATCTCGCGATGACGATCGACTAGGGGGAAGTATTTATTGTTATGTGAGCATTTATGGCCACAACATCTTATTGTTGGGGTTGTTTTTGTCTGAATTCAAGTGAGGGTGCCAGCTTTACGGACATATAGAGTAAGATTCGTTAAGTTTCATTTTTCACGCTTGGTATGCAGCTGTATATTTTTTAGCAGACTAATATTCGCATTTTTTACAATAAGCAAACTTCACTAACATATCCAAAATTTTACCCAAAAATCATCCAACGAGTGCTGAAATGCCAAAGAAAGATGTAAAGAATCGTTTCTTCGATCACCAGAAGCTGTGAACTTGGTGTGATTTTCACATACTTAAGTACTCACTGCTTCCTTCTCATTCCTATTCATAAAAAAGTTCATTCCAGTTGTCTCCACAGGTGCTCTATCGACTGCTCAGCATGGTTTTGTATTGGGCAGGTCTACCACCACAAACCTGCTTGAATTTACTTCCGATACAATTACAGACTTTAGTAATAATATACAAATCGGCTGTATTTCCCGGCTTTACTTTTGGACTGAATTCATTCATACCTGTCTGAAAGATCCTATCAATTGCTTTTTAGTCGTTTTTGTTCAAGGGATATAGGGGCACCTTTGGGGTACCGCAGGGTAGTCATCTTGAGCCTCTTACTTTTATCATTTCTATAGATGACGTTCTGCATCTTTTTAGAAGGTCCCAAATGCTTCCGATATAAAATCTTCATCTATATCAATGACATTAGTGACTGTGCTTCCTTACAGGAATATTTAAACATTTTTTATTCTTGGTGTGGACATAATGACTAGAAGCTTAACATAAATAAGTGTGAAGTTATGTCGTTCTTTAGGAGACACGACGCTATTACTTATCACAACACATTCGCTCAGGTGCAGTCGGTTCATAACCTCGGCGTAAAACTTGATTCTCAGCTTGACTTTATTTTTCATATTAATTTCGTTATTTCTAAGGCTAATTCCATGTTGAGTTTCATCCGGCGCTGGTTTCGTCCGACCGCTTGTTGAACACGCATCGCAGATATGAAATCCTTCCTATGCTGTCCACGTCAGTCGTGTTGAATCCATCCAGCACAGTTTCATTAGATTTGCGCTTAGGGACCTTACATGGGACAATCCTTTGATTCTTCCACGGTATTGTGAGCGGCTTAATCTTCCGGGTATGGCTTCCTTGAAGAAGCGAACTAGGGTTGCTGATATACTTTTCATATACCAGCTCCTGAATTCCCATATTGATTCTTCGGTGCTCTGTGCCACGGTTAACTATGGTAAGTATGGGCCTATTAGTCACATGTGTGCGACTGTTTCTTTGAAATGTGTGAACACTTAATGCTCAATTGCTCATCACAGCTGTGAGACATTGGTTGGTTTGAAATGCCAACTTCTGGCAAAATATTCAATTTTTGAGTCTATGATTTTGACTTGACACGGAACATTATTGGAAATTTTTTTATTGTATATTTTTGTACATTAGACCTGCAGAAAAAAAATAAAAAGCAGTCACAGATCTTGGGATTTGGACGAGAAAACAAAAATGAAAATATATCCCAAAATCCTTTGTAGATTATATAGGGCACTTTGTATTTATTTGTGTAGCAAATCATCTCTATTATCACTATCCTAGGAGGAACACATCAACCCATCCGTCTCCTTGTACGAAAAAATTATATCTTTCAAAATCACAGTAGAGCAGTGTTGCGTGGACATAACACTAAAATCCCTGCAATTTCATAAATAACACTATAACAGCAAAAATGTTCATTAAGTTCACATCCCTGGAAAGTCTGTAAACTGTGACTACCGCAATTGCAATCTAGGCAAAAATCCGTGATTTTACAGATGTTGATGCCACTGAAAATCTGGTTTATATTGGGATTGGCATTCGCAGTGTTGCAATAAAACTCAAAATATGGTCCCAGCCATCCATTTATATTCATAATCAGTGAAATAAAACCGTGAATTATGTGTTGCTCCTGGGATCCAACCACTATAAATTCTAATGAAAGTATTTCATCACGTGAAATTAGTTGTACTTCAATGCAGTTTATGTTTGCTGCCAGAACTTCCTGTTTAATATGTGTCCATGCAAAACTATTTGCATAGGGATTATTAGTTGGTCGTGCACAGTCTGGAAGGGAATGTTAGGATTAATGATTCATACAGGGAAGCAATCTCTTATGCAAACTCAATCAATTTATTCTATCATGGGACTGGGCACACTGTTTGGTTAGATCTGGTGGGGCCAATATGATTTGAAGAAGGATTATCATGAAATCAAAATTAGCATGGAGTCGTCCAAAGTTTAATGAATCGAGAGACACTGTTGTAGTAATTAAAGTGGAAAGTGCACGTTTATTTTAGCCATTAATGAAAAGTAGAGTTTGTAGTGCTTTTCATGGACATGAATACGGGAGCATGTTTTAAGCTTGTTTCAGCCTAATGGAGTAATTGGGATAGGGGATTGGCTATTGAGAAAATCTGTTCTCTATCAGAGTTAATCCTGGATTACAACTCCACAGATGCTAAATACAAAATTAGGATTTGCACACTTTGATGTTAACTGTAGCCACTTATTTATTACTTTGACTGCAATTGGAATTAGCAACTGATGTAGTGCAAATCTGACATTAGTACCTACATGATCACTGCAAACATAGAGAATAGTTTATAGAGTAGCTAGGCTAGGAGATGCTAGGCACAGCGTGCATGTTTGGGCTGTAATTCTTGCTAGTCATATATGAACAAAGAAGATTAAAATTTTTATAATTTCAGTTAACAGCCACAGAAACCTTTAGATGTTCTACACCGCCGTCATACTCCTCTTAAGAAGTTTTGAGGCTAAAATTGTGAATAATAGCTTTTAAAGCGTCATGATATATAAGAGGCTATCTTCTCAGGATTTCCCTTTCCTTTTATTGGTACAAAAGTGTTTAATATATTTTTTTAATAATAAGTTTCCCTTCAAGCACAGAAGGCGCACTTCTTAGCGTGGAGCCAAGGACCCATCTCCGGACTAAGCGTTCACACATTTCAAAGAAATCACAAAACCACATGAACACGACTCTGAAGCACATTCTTAGTCACATTCAGATTAAAGTGCCCGGCAGTGGGATTAACCGTTATACACATGCGGTAATTAGTGCGACAGAAGTTAATATATAGAAGAGGGACCGCCCTCAAGCAGCAACTGTTGGGTCAATATTGGCGTTCAAGAGCTGGTGGATAAAAACCACATCAGCAATATTGCGACACTATTCCAGCGAAGTCATACCAATAAGATTAAGTCGCTCGCGATAAGGTGAAAGGATTACAGGGTTGTCCCAAGGCACGAATGTCTAAGCACGAATCTATTGAATCTGCGTTGAACCGACTCGATACGGTCAACATGCACGGCGTAGAAAGGACTCTACACCTGGGAGGCATATTCAAGTAGTGGTCTCACGAATGAGCAGTATACTGTCAAAGAAACCTGACGGCCGAAGAATTCCTTGGACCAGCGTTTGATAAAACCAATCATGGAGTTACATCTACAGAATTTATATGGGAAACAACGTCTAGCTTTAAATCAAGTCTCACACCAAGTAATTACAATTTGATAGTATTACGTTTCTTAAATCTTAAGGAACGATATGACCTCACATTTATCTATGTTGAACCGCAAGTTATTGTGTCCAAACCAGGAATAAAAAATACTTAAACCTTCTTGAAAAGAAACACAGTCAAATAAAGCCAGAGTGCTGGTAAGCAAATGGTCGTGACTTTTTTTGTGAAAACGGGACATATTTTTACATTGGCAGTTAAAGATCGGAAGACGATAAATGCGGAGTGGTATACCAATAGTTACTTGCCACAAGTGATCCATGCATTAAGGCAAAAAAAACTCCAAAAAGCGCATCATCCTCCACCATGATAATACACCATCCCATGCAGCTCAAAAAACAAAGCAATATTTAAAAGCTGTGAACGTTGAACTAATGACTCATCCGTCCTACAGTCTAAACCTCGCACCTTGTGATTTCTTTTTGTTCCCTTTTATCAAGGACAAAATGCGTGGTTTGCATTTCAATAACGCCAAAGGGGCAATAACTGCATACCAGTAGCTGCTTTCTGTGGTATCCGGAGAAATATGGCAGTTCTACTGAATCGAGAAATGTATTAAAAATCAAGGTTACTACTTCGAAAAAGAGTAAGCTATTAGAATTTGGGTATCACAAATTTAATTAATCGCTTATAATGCCTGAAAGTACCTATCACACAATCAAATCATAGCATACCTTTTATTTTTCTTTCTTCCACACATCTAGGATGTTACATAATTAGTTTCAGCCAAATATAGTGTTCTTCTTCTTGTTTTCCATTGATTTTAAAGCTTGGTATCCATTGTTCAATTTCTGACTGGTTTCTATTAAATCTACTTTTCCCATTTCTGGCTCCAAAAAAAACTTAGTTTTGTATAACGATGTTAGAATTCAGTTGATAGCCTAATGAAGTTCTAATAAGGCGCACCCGGTTACTATTGTGACCCCAGTCAAATAAATAATTTGAAAAGATTTTCAAGTGTTAAAAGACGAAAAAAGAGGAATGTAGATTTTCCAACAAGTGACCTTTAAATATCCATTTTCGATGGTCATTTGAACGTAAGTTAAACGATAATTAAATATTTGCTGTTGCCCATTAAGTCCATTTAAGTATTTTTTGGTGCAATGGATGATCAGTAGGTAAATTCAATCTATTTCCATTTAGTACTTTTGCCAGTGAGCTTTGACTGAATATGCTTCCATTAGAATGCCATCTATTCATACCATCAATGGCTATCGTTTTTTATTCTGATCCGGATCATTAAAAATTCTAAATTAAATTGACCCCTCAAATATCAGGAAAAGGTCAATGGTCTGAAATCCGAAATGGATGATCAAATTGCCATGAAGTTAAGATATTCAGAAGGTCAAAATGTGAACTTGAAATTTTCGAGTTTTACTCTGACCTTTCCTACGGCTGGCAGAACCATGGGAATTTTATTTAAAATCTGAAATTGTTGATTGTTTTCCAACTTTTTAAGATACAATTCAATTTACAGTTACCAATGATCCGATTTAAAAAAAACAGCTTATTTTGTATTATATATGTAAATTAACAGTTTCCATCTGCAAGCTCAATTATTCTATGATTAACTAGAAATAAAAATAGAAAACAACTACACTTGAGAGTTATTTTCACATGGAGAGGCTCTATATAGCATCACCATGGGCATTATTTCAGTTAAATTTCCAGAGTAACTGCTGGTGAATACACCACTTAAAGTTGTAGTGGATACTGTAGTAAAAAAGATTTTGGAGAGAATGCAGGGTAGGATTTAACTCAAACTTTTTGGCTTCAGCTTCTGGTCAAGTTTGTAACAAAGCTTGGGAGGGATCTATTCCTTTTGCGGTAGGAGATAAAGACTTAATTCATACATACATAATGGTATTTTCAATTTACCACCCTTCGGTTAATAACAAGAAAGAATCTATAAAATCTGCACTTCACCAGATGGTGAGAATGACAGAGGGAGAACTGAATACCCTCCACTTTGGTGGACTTCGACAAGATCTAATAGATTAGCTGGGGGTATAATGGAATAGATCGGGTATTGTGGAATACCAATACCCCTATACGAGAAAACTATTGACTTTAACTTTTGCAAAACAGTTTAAATATATTGGCTTTAACACTAAATTAAGCGGTGTCTTAACACGTTCACGCCGGCGTGTACCACCGGTGGTACACAGGAGAACTTTAAGAGAAAATTACACGAAAAACTACATACAACATGAGAAAACTCTCTTACTAATAAAGCGCCGGCGTGAACGTGTTAATCGAGATCTCCTGACGGTGACATAACCTCCAATTTTTTGACATTTGTAATCAAGCTACTAGAAGAATTTTTCAGCAGGTAGTTTTATTTTGAGTTTTTAGCTTCAGTTCAATATTTTTGTATAAAGCCGAGTATGCAGTTCGAGCGAAAATTTCGGTATCCTGTTGGGCATATAAGTCGTCATGGAAAAAAATAGTGTAGAGTTAAGAGTGGAGACGGGAGGTCTTTCCGCAAAATAAATTTAAATACAATCATTTTATTAAATTTATTATTTTATTTATTAAATAAATTTTTATTTTATTATTAAAATAAATCCGTCACTTCTGTCGAAATTTCGGTGCGAAATAAATGCCCGGGCATATAAATCGTTGAGGAAAAAGTCTCCACAGCACATCAAAGCGCCATCTTCAACCTAGAGCGCTAACTAAACTATTTTCGCGTGAGCAGCATACCACTTTGCGAAATCAGAATCGAAAATTTCGGTGATTACTTTTCGGTTGCATTTTTTTACATAGGTTTGGTATAGGAAACGAAATTTTCGCTCGAACTGCAAACTGGGCTTAAGTAAGTAAAGGTGTGTAGAGTCGTTCTAATAAGATAACCGTACTGATATAAGACTTTTATAAATATAAAATTAAGACGAGAGTAAAAATGTACATGTCGGCTAAGATGGAACAGTATTCCATATTACCCTTCCATTATTCAGAGTGAGTTAGTTTTCTGTAGGTATCTTCAAGAAATAATTTGTCTAATTTAAAAAAAAAATGAAAAAGTTGAAAAGGGGAAAAAGTTGAGTTTTTCTTTTTCAGAAATGTCAAGAATAAGTAAAGAACGTAAGGGACGTAAAAAGTGGGATAAAAAGAATATGAGAGAAGCAATATCAGCTATTAGGAAAGGCAAAATGGGGTATTTAAAGGCCAGCAAACATTTTCGTGTCTCAAGAACTACTCTTTTTTGGCTGGCGTAAAAAGATGGTGTTCCTGAAATCATATCAAAAACATTCCGTATTTACTAGGCACACTATTCCATATTACCCTACCATTTTTTCGCGACGATAAAAATGTCTTAATTTACTGTTATTCAAATTTATTTTCATAGAAATTTTGTTTTGTTTTGATTACATAGAATATATTAAAAAAGACTTCGAGACAGTTGTAGTATGGTTCATTTTTTCATAAATTGACATAGTTTTAAAGATATTAACGAAAGACAAAATGGTATTCCATAACACCCCTTACTACTCTATATCTATAGAAAACTGAGAAGTGCCTTGCAAAGATATGAGATTAACCAGATAGTGGTGAGATGGGTGGCATAAGTTCTGATCTATTATCGCTTATATCATGAGGAATGCTGTTCAAATGGTGGACGGGTGGTATGAAGAAGAGTAATTCACTGCCAACGCGAACAAAATAGAAGACAAAGGATCTTAACTTTGAACTGCATACGCTCTTTTGTATCTTTAACACATTCGCTGCCAACTACGAGTATACTCGTGAAGCTTTTAAGCTCTCTCTTACGAAATGTATTTTTACATAAACATTTCTCACGAAAGCTTTTCTATTAATTGTGGCAGGCAAATGCGTTAATCAACGTTTCTAGAGAAGCCCAATAACTCGAGGTATACCAGGATTCGAAGTTGACCTTATAACATTATGGTGAAGAAAAGATGAGAAAAGCTAAGTTGGCGTTGTATCAATACAGAACAGTGTCTGTACTGAAGTGGGGTATCTTGCCGAGGTCCGAACACTGAATGTATACAATAAGGTAAAAGGTAATTAGCTGTAGTAGTCTGGTGGCCTAAGGTATGTCAGATAATCGTTAGGTGTCAATTGGTCAGGGGATGGCGTGCATAGGGATTACATGCGTTTTTCGCACCATACCCACAGCTACACGCTAGAGACTCTGCCAGGGTTTCTACCATAAAATCTATTTGTGAAAAATATGGTGCTGGCTGTGGTACACAGGATGCAATGGGACGACACACAGGACGCTTCAGGCACTGAATATCTGGGATAACGTAAAAGATATAACGGAATTCACAATTTGGTACAATTGTGATCTGTATAATGTTTTTTTTAGATATATTATTCTTACAGAAGCCTCTGTGTCCCTTGAAAAGCTCCAGTAATCCATTGTAAATATCAAACACAATTATTTCCTCTAAGTCTATGATATGTCTTATTTTGCATACCTATTCAAAACGAACTGTGGGCTCCTATCGAATTGAATTGCTCTCTAAGTTCCTCCAAACATTTACGTCCACCTCCCAGCCATCACTACCTGCCGTAGCACAGACAACAAAATGCAATTACGTAAATACCCTGGCATTTTGGTTATTCAACT
>QYTT01078927.1:0-10008 GCA_006980735.1 Dasypogon diadema | reverse complement strand
CGCTTCAGGCACTGAATATCTGGGATAACGTAAAGGAATTAACGGAATTCACGGTGCCCAATGATATAACCAAAAGGGTTTAGAAAACCAAAAGGTTTTACATGTTTCACTAGGCTCTTATCACTGATGGATCTCTTCCACAGAAGGTACCAAGGGGCGGCAGGGTAGTTACAAGAATCTTCTCTGAAGATCTAAATCTTTCCTTTTATGTTAGTCTGAAGTGACTTAACAGAGAAATAGTGGCTCCTTCGTTCTGAAATTAGACGGAAGTGAATTTATCTCTAGCGATGGAATGTGTAGTAGAAAGGTGTATTGGACTTAGGTACAGAGAAAGTTAAGACTTGATTACAATGCTTATTGTTCACGCGGTGACCTACAGACTGGTTCCTTAATGCAACGTTAGAGAAGCTTACCCTAATTTATTCTACTAAAATCAATGATACCATGTATGTGTACAAGCTGTGATACTAAATAAAATCTTTAGTAATATTACTATTAATAGTGATATTAATTACAATTGTCTATGCCAATTGTACAATTGTGATCTGTATAATGTATTTTGTAGATATATTATTCTTACAGAAGCCCCTGTGTCCCTTGAAAAGCTCCAGTAATTCATTGTAAATATCAAACACAATTATTTCCTCTAAGTCTATGATATGTCTTATTTTGCATACCTATTCAAAACGAACTGTGGGCTCCTATCGAATTGAATTGCTCTCTAAGTTCCTCCAAACATTTACGTCCACCTCCCAGCCATCACTACCTGCCGTAGCACAGACAACAAAATGCAATTACGTAAATACCCTGGCATTTTGGTTATTCAACTATAACAAAGCCATCTCGAAATTGGCTTGCACTCAGCTTCAATTATCATAAAAAGTTTGAACATCTCCAGAAAGTTAGCTACATCGGCCTTATGCTCTTTTTTGGATATACAAGTTCATAATGCACGACTATATATCGATTTTTTGCGATCCCATTTATTCTTAGCCTGAAATTCACTTACCTTCCCTTGAAGATGGGACATGTGATATTAAAAACGGACAATACTTATGGGACGGGGACTCAGGTCTGTAAGCGATGGTCTTCAGTGATTAATTCTGTTATCTGGAAAATGTCCTTAACAGTCACTCCCAATTTTAAATCTGGGTGACCTTGGCGTAAAGGCGGAAGTAAGATTTGGGCAGTCTATAGGGAGTCAAAAGTTATTCCTTAACCCTTGGATCACTGGTAATCTTTGCCTTTAGAGCATAAATCTAAGGAAACTGGGACAAACTTTGCAGATTTTTAATTAAATTCCAGCACACCTTTCGCAGCCGTACAAATCCCTTAAGCCTAAGTAAGCGTAGATAATTTGTAGAATTATTCATAATCTGTTTTGTAACCCCTGGCATAGTTGCTTCTGACATAATTTTTCCCTAGTTGTCTAGTGAAAGCAGGGCGACTTTCAAAAGACAGAACCATTTTTCATACCTTATTTTGAAGAAGGAAAATGAATTCAGATCGAGACTTATTTACTTTGGGGCGGGCGGCTGACTTGTTATGCTGTGTATGGATGCATGTCGCCCAGTTATAAAAAGATTTATACCCGGGGTTGGAAAATGGAGTCTGTTTGTGAAATAACGAATTACAAAGAATATTAAATAAAAGACTAAAGGTTCACAGCAGGAGCAGAACTGGCTTTTATTGCAATTTTCAGGAATTTCTCTCTGAAACAATGCACGTTTTGAAAACAACGGACGACAATGCCAATAATTAGGGTCACTGCTGGGTACCATAGCCACTTTCATTGTGACTATGTCAAATTGCCGGAAGCGATGTCACAAGAGTTGCTCGCTTGTGAAGTGATTCAAAAGCGAGAAAAACGACACAGCTTACCTTTAAAGAGGAGTTATTTAAAGTCCTGAGGGGAGAAGAGTAGCACCCGACATTCTTATTTGTAAATCCATGGAAGCCTTTCTCTCGAACCTCCATCATTCCCTCCTCTACACCTAGTGCAAAAATCCCAATCCTCAACAGTCAAGTGAATATTCACTGCCAACAATAGATTTATGAAGAAGCAAAAAAGAATCCAATGATCATTCTAATCAATATTCAAATTTCAGTTCCCAGGAAATAGTTTCTTTCATCCATTCAAGTTTACCGCTTTGTGCTGTATTTGCAAAAGTGGAAGAATTCAGGGACATCTTTAACACTATTCTCCACGAGCTGATAATAGCTTCCCCACAATCTGGGAATACTCCACTCCATCCAACTCCCGACGACAATAATGGCTGGCTATTTTATTTCAGGTACCAATTAAGTCCTCCCGTTTGCCCAGACACTTGGGGTAGAAACTCCCTTTAATGGAAAACTGAAGACTTCTCGTTGTCTAATGGCTCACCGTTTTCTGTCCGCTTTTGGATATATAGAATTCAATGGGCACTAAATATTTAAACGGTTGCCGTCGTGCAATAGGATTAAATGCCGGCAGATCTGCTTGAATTTCAGCCACGATGTTCATCCTTTAACAGCCAACCGTAAATAACCATTTGCAGTCAAGGACTTAAGCTAAGGAAATTGTGTTCTTAATCTAATGCGAAGCGTTACCTAAGTTTTCAGCGGATGATGGTGGCTACTATAATTTTTCCTGATGATGATGGTTGTGTATTTTCCCTTTTTCTCGTTTCTTAGGTGGAAATTAGCTTTTAAAGCAGATAGATCTCACAACGGGGAGGATTTAGCGTATAATCTCTGATGTTGATTATGAAAGAATACCTTAATACGTAAGCTGAATAAAGAAGGACTTAGAGATGCAGGTGAGTGTTCGTGGAGTAAAAATTACTCTATGAGGATTCCACGGGACTATTTACAATAGCTCCTCAACAAAAATTTTCACTTGTATTCTGACTTGAAATTTCGGCAAAACTGATGACTATTCCTGGTAGTTTTGCAACGTTTTTGATTGCTTATTTCACATATAGGGTTCGTAAGAAAATATTGCAAATATGGGGTATTCTCTAAATTCCGAGCCTAACATTAAAATGTTCCTTACTATAGACAATACATGTTCACAGCTAAGTTTTGATCTGTAGAAACGAAAAAACTTGTTGGATTCCAAGTTAGGCCTATATGACTAAGCTAGATTCAAGTCTTATGATGGCGCATCAAGATTCTTCCTTTTGGTCAATTATGGCGGATCTTTTTAAGGGCCTCCGGCAAGCATACCATTTTGCTTTTCATTTTCTTTTATTCCAAAGGAGTAGGGCTGAGAGAGCCCTTCAAGTTCAGGCTATTGCTTGGCAGATTGTTCATCTATCCGAGGATGAACAAAGGGAGACGAGTACTATCAACGATCCAGCTATTCGATCAACCTAGTTAAATCCAGGATCCGCTCCCACTCCCCTTCGACTGCTTTGTACAGTTCATAAAATAACTGGTGTTCTTTTCAACAAGAGTAGCGGACAGTGACACACCGTCTTCGTCTTCTCCCTGCACACCCTATAGCCAGTGCCATTTGAGCGACTGATTCTATGTTGATGTGCCTTGAAGAAATTGTGCCCCGTCAGAATGAAGACGGAGAAGTTTTGATGTCGAACTGGAGTTTGGTGGGTTCCGCAATTACTTGGTCGTTCTCACAATTGCGATCATATCCCACAGTTAGTAAATATTTAGAGGTTATCCCCGTGGGAAAGGGTAAGGAGCAACAACAGACACCTTTCACGCAGGCTTGTTCGCCTTCTTATTGCCATATATGCCACTGTGGATTCCATAATATAATTATATCATAAATTCTGGGATAAATTGTTAAGAACGTATTTGGAGTCCCTTCTATTTAAGAGGTAGATAAGGGTTTCTTAGAGTTTTGATAGTATTGTGGTTGTCCATCGCAATTGTCAGCGGGAAAGATTGCGGGTTCCGCTTCTAGTATAGTTCTGCCTGGAAAATCACGGTTTAAGGCCGTAACACATTAAAAGCAGCGGCAGAAGCAGAGAAATTTTAGAGAACATGAAGTCGCATGAAGTTGGTCACATTAAAAGCAGATCAGAAAGCAGCGGTAGAGGCAGCACTGGTTTTTCGCCCTAATCTCTAAAATTCTACTTCTGCTTCAGTGCTGCCAATATAAGATCTTCAAAATTTGTTTTTATTGTTGGCAACAGATTAGTTTGATATTATTATTTACAAGTTGAGGACAATGAAAAAAAATAGTGGAATTCATAAAAGTTAATAAAATGTTATATGACAAATCAGAACATTAGAACTGGTGTTTGACTCATAATAGATGTAGTTGGCAATTCTGCTTTCTGTTCTCCCTCTGCGTTTAATGTGTTATGTTAGCAGGGCAGTGATCAGTTCTGCCGTTGCTTCTGGTTCTGCCACTGCTTCTGCTTTTGCCACTGCTCTGCTTTTGCCACTGCTTCTGCTTTTGCCGCTGCTTTTAATGTGTCATGCCTTAACTTTTCGAGACATATGCCATTTCCGCTCCCACATTCTTGCAGAGCATGCTCGTCTCAGCGCTCTCTTCAACTTTTAATCCGGTTGTATTTGTATTGTATAGAGGATTAGATTCGCCAGGGGAAGAACTACAGAAGGACGTTCCCGTTCCCAATCCTCCCTCGGTGAAATACTGAGTTTAAATTGAACCTTGAATAGATAGTTATAGTTGTTGTCAGTGTCAACAAGCGAGAGTCTCGGTTCGCAACAGCTCAGTAATGAATTCGTCACGCCACTAACTTTATCACATAAATCTCTATAGGTAAAAACTGAAGAATATCTCCTAGTGTCCGTGAACTTGTAAAACTGAGTGCCCCTGATATGCCGAGTAGACATAAGCATTGCACTCTCTCTAAGATCTTACGGTTGCGTTCTATCTCCAAAATTTTCTACCACGCAGCAGCTCCATGGTTAATAATGGGTCCAGACTATCATCCGTCTGGACCCCTCTTTTTACCCAGATACTTGACGCAGTTCTAATTTCTCTTGCGACTTGAATGTCATCAAGTTGACAACTGAAGACACAATACAATGCAACCAATTTCACTCGCGACTCAAAACACCATCTTCTCGACACCTGATGAGAAATGAGAAATTGATGAGAAAAAATAAACAGTATGTTCAGATTATTTGTCTCCCCGATTAACATTATTCTCATAGCGAACCACGCTGCCTATAATTGGTGACCCTGACAAGATCAGGAACGATTTCTACCAAACTATGCTACGGATTGCATAATTTTTTTTTTACAGTGAAAACGGCGCAAAACGCGATGCCTGAAAACGGAGTCCATGAAGCACTCTTTCGTCTTTATAATAAGTTTTAGCAGAATAGTAAAATTTCTTGATTCCTTGAACACAGAACTGTCCGCATGTGGAACAGACTACCATCTTCTGTTTACACAGGACATCCACCTGAGCTTTGGCTACACTGTAAAAGAAAGGCGTTCATTTTAATTTTATTATTGACTATTAAATCAAAATTGAAATTGTAACGCTCCTGAAACCTCAGAACAATTGTGAACCAATTGGCAGCAACGTATATAATTGGGTCGACTTGGTCGGATTTAAGGTTTTTGGGGGTAATATCCGCAGGGAATCCTGTTGCCTATTCTTGGTTTTCATTAGGACGAGTTCAGTGGGATGTCTTCATTAAAGCTGGGCGTGGTGTATGGAGGACATTCTGGCATCTTCAAGGAATTCTATGAGCGGAATCAGTCTACAGACATGTCAGCAGTCAGCAGAGCCAAGCCGAAGCCACTTTACGCCATGTTGAATAAACGAAAGCAATTGGTACATCATTAATAGGCGAAGTTAGAGTGCAATTCTGAGAATGGCCGATAGAAAAACAACATAAATAGCCCGGCCAATTCAGACAAAATGTGTTCCAGTCCAGATTGCTGGTTCTTTGTATGCCTAAGGAGTAAATAAAATAGTAAATAAATAAAGCAAACGTTACACAGTTATATGCGCATTGAGTGTACGAAATTTAACTTCCCATACAATACACATTTATAGATTTTCATGACTAAATAAAGCCAACCGTGGGATGTGCTTAGCGTTCCCAAATAGTCGTCATTTTCCAGAACATATTCTCGTTTATCTGCTAAGCAACCTCTTCAAGGACAGTGTTACCACGACAGTAGTCGTATTCCCCATTTCCGAAATACCTTTCATTTTCTAATTGCAAATAGCTTTCTGAAAATACTTTTCCATTCCTTGACAATAGCTTCCCTGACATCAAGTGGATGTTGTCGTTTACTTCCACAACAGTCCTTTATGTCTCCTTCCTATTGAGTTGTGTATCATGCAAATTAAAAGTCCAGGATGGGTACCTTAAGTGGTTATTTAGTTTTAGGTATCCTCAGATCGAATGTTTTGCCTATTTTGCTTTTTCTTGACTATGCGGAAGAGCCATTTCCTGAAGGACAATCACTTAATTTACGTAAAGCGCCATAAGTGGAGCAGATAATATTTAGAAAACGTACATTTTACGTTCCCTATTAAGATTCCAAAGGCACCAAAACAACTATACGTAATCCGCTCAAGTGTTTTGTTCTCATATAACAATCCAAGAAAATGTGATATAGTTTTGAAAATCGGACCATTTACTCCAACAAGTAATTTTCATAATTCGTAGAATATTTCGTTTGCAATGAAGAAGATCTCTATAGTCTTCGTATTACACAAAAATTAGTACAATTTCTTTGCAGTCCTGAACTTAATCCAACTAGAAATATACTACTATATGCACTGGTGGGCCTTGTACAGTGAAACAGAGTGGTCAGCAGGAGAACTGAACATCCAGCATGATAAGAAATTCCTTGTAAATGGATTTTGGAAGTAATTCCTGTAAAGTCCAACGATAAATTTTGTGCTGCACGAAAAACCCAGAAAGGAAAAAGGAAGAACCCCGAGCAAATTTACCAGTTGGTTGAGGTCAGGAAAGCACTCAAAGTGACCACATCACGTGCCGCTCGTTTGTTAAATCCTTAAAGTTTATCGGCGAAGTGTAGCTGGAAGTAATAAATGGTCGAATGCGATTTCGCCGGAGCAGCACCCATTTAACAAAATATGAACGTATACGGAGCGACGGTGAGCACAGGAAGCTAAGGGGTCAAAGTATGTGGACGTTAACCTGCCTTCAGCAGCACATGGTGCACCAGATTACCGGATTAAGGCCTTCTTCTGGTGCTTTAACCAGTTTTTGCTTTCCTCGTGACAGCATCACCCTCAAACCGCCTACTTTATTACCAAGTGACCCGTAAAGCCACTTCATTAATTCAAGTACCGGGGGCAAACACCTCACCAGTGCACACACACACACAAATCTTCCACCCACCTTATTCCAGTTGCACTTGTTTCGCATGTACGGGGCGGGAATCATCCACTCCATCTCTGCTATTTCTGGGAATCTATGCCCAGTTTCAAGAAGAAATTCCCGATATGAGATCGGTTGCGTCAATAAATTTATTCCACTTAGGAGCCTTTTATGGCCCAACAGATGTTAACCGACCATCGATAATATTCAAAGGGGCCTCCGATTAATTTTAATTACAGTTTCCTTGCCCTGTGCCTCCGGAGCCCAAGTGTTTGCTTACAGGAAGTACCCACTTCCAGGGAAGCCAAAAGTTGTGCTGCGCGGATTATTACGAAATATTACCGAAGCCGTGTTGGCTTCTCTAATTCACCAACCAAGGGGGGGATAATTATGTTAAAATCATATGGAAGAAATCCAGAGATCCCCTTCAAGGAGCCAAGCGGTGTGTTCAAAATTAACGAATTTACATTCCGACTTCGAATGTTGCACTCGGAAGCATGTGCTTGTTTCATGTTTCTCCCCGGATTAAGCAGGTCACGTAGTTGGGTCCTTGAGGACACCGATACATGATCCCCTGCGAAATATATTCTCAGAATTGTGTGTTCTCAACGTCATTCACATCTCCCCGATTCTTTCTACTTTTGAAAAAACTGAGGACTATTAGGCTTTGATTCCAGGAAGTTGGGTCAAAATCTCGCACTTTTTATTTGATTTAGTCCTTAGAAGACATGCTTTTAAGTGCTCTGTTGATATACGTGAAAATTGTGGTGAGTTGGGGAATCTACGACAGCATGTAGCAATGTGTATTCTTGTTCCTAAGTTTTTTAGTGATTATAATGAGCTTATTGTCTCCTCGGATTTATTTTTTCATGCGGCGTTTATAACTTTACAAAGTTTTTTGCCCTAACTACTGAACGAATTTTGTTCCGGTTTTCATAATCTTCTTTAGTACAAAAATTCTCCACTAGAGGTAAATGTATTTTATTCATTGGCGGGGGGTAAGATGGGTATCGTTGGAAAGATGATGAAGGGAGAAATAATATTTGTCCGAGGATTATAGTTCTAACATGTACCACGACGGAGCAAGAGTCGTTTGAAAGTGAATTGTCAAAAAATTGTTTTTTTTTCAATAACTTTTTTAATTGCTGAGGGATTTAAATGTAAGTTGGTGTAATAATAGGTGTTGTGTGTACAAATAAGGCCGTGTACAATAAATTTCGAATTTTCGAATATTTTCGGAAAAAATGAGTAGTGTTCGAAAATGATACTTTATATTTGACCGTTAATAACTTTTGAAGGGCAAACTGGAGAGGGGTGTGTGAGATACTGGAATTAGATATTTATGCAGCCTATTGGAATCTGTAGAAAAATTGAGGGTCACTGGTTTAAATTGGGATATTCGAAATTTTGTTTAAAAGTTTAAGAAATCTTTGCTAGATTTGCTTATAACTTTGACATGTTTTCGTCTATTTTAATGAAAGTCTGTGGGTAGATGAGGGGTAAGAATATCTACCAGAGTGTGTAAAAATAATTTGAATTTTCGAAAATTTTTCGAACAAAAGTTTCAAATTTTCGAAAAATTTTCGGTTCGAATTTTTAGCACTTTCTGAGGTGGTAGTGTAGACGCATGGGATATCAAGTGTAAAGAGGACTGTACATACTATAAGGATATGTGAAAATATTAGGACAATTAGCAAATATAACGGTTAACTGTGGTGATCTGAATGTACGTATACTGTGAAAAGCAAGGCTTTCGTGGAATATCAGAGAGGGGGGAAGAGGCAAGTGTCCCTCATATCCAGGATCCTCTTGATAAACGCGATACACCACAATATATATGAATTTTCTCCTGTTTACCGTTTTCGCGTTATAACTCGTTTCGTTTTTAATCCTAAACTCTTAGCCGGATCGGGACGAAACTTTCACAGAAACCTGTATAATCAATTATAGATGCGAATTAATGATAATGATAATAATTTATTAAATTGTACAATAAGAGTAATATCTTTAAATTTGTACATAAATCTTTGGAAAACTATAATTCAAACATAACTTAAAGTAATAATAAAAATTCATAACTAAATAAAGGGAAGAAAGAAGAAAAAAAAAGATAGAAGAAGAATGGATAAATGAGGAAAAAAATGAAAAAAAAAGAATTAAAACAAAATAAATTAAATCCAACCAAAGTGAATTAAAACAAAGAATTAAAGGAAAGAATTAAAAGAAGTATGCTACAAAGATTTATTCTAAGGCTCCTCACTGAAGTGCTCCAATATGCCCTTTCTGAAAGCCCCCGGCGCAGTTATACGCTGTATATTGCAAGGGAGTGAATTCCAAAGACTAGCAGCCTGAACAACATAAGAGCGCTCACCAACAAGGGTCCTAAACCTGGGTAACAGAATGTCATTCCGGCGCTGGGAACGAAGAAAGGTGAATGACGTGCGAAGATACCCTGGGCTCTCACCGTAGATCATTCTGTGGAGAAAATTTAATAATCTTAAGTTGACATAGGTGACACATGATCTCTGCGTCGAAGACCATAGATAAATCGAATGCAGTCATTAAAGGCTACATTGATCTTACCTGCACACACTGAGTCCAGGCAAGGGTAAACCATACGGCCGCTGGTAAAAAAGGGGAGGATCAGAGCCTTAATTAAACCCAAGCGGGTATTCGTTGGGAGGAGAGACGCAGTTAACCAGAGTCTTCTCA